>OY882858.1:207703386-207878386 GCA_963693515.1 Pipistrellus nathusii
GCACCCATCCAGAGCTCCGAATCCACTCACGGAGCTCAGAAGCCGCAGAGTCATGTCCATCCCCCAACCCTCACCCCACACGGGGGGCGTGGACGGCACTTGCTGGGGAGGGGCCAGCACGCAGGACCCCAGTGTGACTCCACTTACATGCATGTCGCAACGGGCACCTCCCCACAGAAAGGGGAAGGCCAGGGCGCTAGGGAGCATGGGGGTTGAAGGGTGACGGCTAAGGGGCACAGCGTTCCTTCCTGGGTTCTAAAACTGACTGCAGTGGCGGCCACGTGACTGTGGCACTGAAGTGGCCGGCACTCTGCAGTGGGAGGGGCAGGGGTGTGGGTCATGCCGACTCTATCACACCACTATGCTGCTTCTCCACACGGAGGCTGCTCCGCCTCCAGAGGAGACGCTCTGTCCGTCCGACTGGCCGGGGCAGTAGCAGTGAACAGAGAAAACAGCCTGCGCTCCTGGGCGTGAACATGTGCCTGTGCACGGGTGTGTGAGTACAGGTGTGTGCACACATGTATGTACATGTATGTAAATGGTTCCTTGTGAAATACTCAGTGGGGACAACAAAGGACTTGGGGTGAGAATGAAGAGTTGCAATGACGCCCGCACTTCCAACTTTACACAACACAAAGTGAGCTCGGCCGGCGGGCTCAGGGGCTGAGCATCAGCCTATGACCGGGAGGTCACGGTTCAATTCCCAGTCAGGACACGTGCCCGGGTTCATGCAGGAGGCAGCCCGCCAATGATTCTCTCTCATCATTGATGTTTCTCTCTCTCTCCTTTCCTCCCTGAAACCAATAAAAACATTAAAAAACACACAAACCCTAACCGGTTTGGCTCAGTGGATAGAACGTCGGCCTGGGGACTGAAGGGTCCCAGCTTCAATTCCAATCAAGGGCATGTACCTTTGTTGCGGAAACATCCCCAGTGGGAAGTGTGCAGGAGGTAGCTGATCTACATTTCTCTCTCACTGATGACTCTTAACTCTCTATCCCTCCCCCTTCCTCTCTGTAAAAACATCAGTAAAATATATTTCTAAAAAAATCACAACACACACCACGAGGCGTGGGCTGGCACAGACGGAGGCCGCGCAGCTCCGGAGCTCCGGTGTACCCGGGTCTGGGCTGCCGGGAGGCACCAGGCAGACGTGCCATGGGGCAGCGGACCACACAGGACTGGCGCCAGCAGGCCTGAGGCCTCTGATGCTTAGATGCTGCTGGCGACGGGCTGGGCCAAGCTTACCTTCCCCGCGGGCCCGGGCGCCACCTCGTCCAGCACGTGGGCGCAGATGTTGACCACCTTCAGCAGGTGGGAGAAGAGCTGCTCCACCATGGGCACCAGGCTCCGGTCCCCCAGCGCGGGCCACGCCTCCTCTTGCTTGGCGGCGGCCGGGCCGGCCTCGTCCTCGGTGGCCCAGGAGCTCCTCAGAGCCCGGGGGGCACTGGCTGTGAGGCAGGCACAGGGTCAGCCCCGCCGCGGCGGGTGGCAGAGAGCACTGGCAGACCCATCCACACCGCACACCTGCCAGTCCACGACACCTCCCCTCCACCAGGAAGCTGACATCCCCCGAAGCACGCTCCCGTTCCCACGCCGGCCACCGTCACACTCCCTCCGAGTGACACTGAGTGAAGGGCCGCCCGCCTGCCGCCCGCTCCTGCACCACCACGCCCTGTGGCCTCGCTCTTCCCCAGCCACAGCCTGAGCCTCCCAGTCCCCTCCTCCAACCCTGCCAGGGCGCGGGTGGCCCTCCACACCACAGGAAGGCCCGGCAGGTGAGCACTGCTACCACCAACCATAACACAGCAACCGGTCAGCAGTAACAGATCACACTCTGTGATTTGCGTACTCACAACTGTGAGCCTACTTTTACTGGTCATTTTCTTTTTAAATTTAAATTCTTTACTGTTGAAAGCATTACATGTCTCCTCGTTTTCCCATTGACCTCTCCCTGGCCGCTCCTACCCCCCACACATGCTCTCACGCCCCTACTGTGTGTGTCCATTGGCTATGCTATAGACAAGTTCTTTGGTTGATCTCTTACCCCTCACCCTCCCCCAACTTCCCTCTGAGATGATTCTCTGTCTCCGCATCTATTTTTGTTCATCAGTTTATGTTGTTCCTTATATTCCACAAATGAGTGAGATCATGTGCTATTTATCTTTTCTGACTGGCTTATTTCACTTAGTAAGATGCTCTCCATGTCCATCCATGCTGCTGCAAATGTAAGAGTGCCTTCTTTTTTACTGCAGGGTAGTATTCCTTTGTGTAGCTGTACCACAGTTTTCTTTTTCTTTTTTTTAATATATTTTATTGATTTTTTACAGAGGAAGGGAGAGAGATAGAGAGCTAGAAACGTCGATGAGAGAGAAACATTGACAAGATGCCTCTTGCACACCCCTACCGGGGATGTGCCCGCAACCAATTGTACCACGGTTTTCTAATCCCTTCATCTGCTGATGGGCCCTTAGGCTGTCTCCAGATCTCAGCTATGGTGAACTGTGCTGGTATGGACATAGGGTTGCATAAATCCTTTCCGATGGGTGTTTCTGTTTTCTTGGGATATAGTCCCAGGAGTGGGATCACTGGGTCAAATGGGAGTTCCATTTTTAACTTTTTGAGGAAATCCATACTGTTCTCCACAGCGGCTGCACCAGCCTGCATTCCCACCAGCAGTGCACGAGGGCTCCTTTTTCTCCACGTCCTTGCCAGCAACTGTTGTTTGCTGATGTGTTGATGGTAGCCATTCTGATAGGTGTGAGATGGTACCGCATTGTTTTGATTTACATCTCTCGGATGATCTGTAACTCTGAGCATGTTTTCAAATGTCTCTTAGCCTCCATATGTTCTCTTTCAAAAACTGTTTATTTAGGTTCTTTGCCCATTTTTGATTGGGTTATCTTCCTTTTGTTAAGTTGTGTGAGTTCCCAGTAAATTTTGGAGATTAACCCTGATCGAAGATAACATTGGCAAATGTGTTCTCCCGTGCAGTGGGCTTGCTTGCTGTTTTGTTGGTGGTTTCTTTTGCTGTGCAGAAGCTTTTTATTTTGATGTAGTCCTGTTTGTTTGTTTTCTCCTAAGTCTCCATTGTCCTAGGAGATATACGGGTAAAGATTGCTACAATGTATGTGTGATATTTTGCTGCTGGATTCTTCTAAGCATTTTATGATTTTCCGTCTTATGTTTATGTCCGTTATCCATTTTGAGTTTATTTTTGTGTGTGGTGTAAGTTGGTGGTCCAGTTTCATTTTTTGTAAGTGTCTGTACAATTTTCCCAAGACCATTTATGGAAGACTGTCTTGACTCCACTGTAGGCACTTGCCTTCTTTGTCAGGTAATAATGGAGCATAATGGCTCGGTGGGTGTCTGGGTTCTCTGTTCTGTACACCTGCTTTGAACAGAGTGTGTTCTGTGTTATCTATCACTAGCTGTTGTATTAGTTAGCAACAGTGTAACCTACATTTGCCCGTTCACGTTCGCCTGTTGGTCCCGTTCACGAAGCCCCTCAATGGCCCCCGCAGCAAGCAGGCCACGCCCTCCTGTGGACACCGGGACCCCACACATCGTCCTTCCGAACCCCCTGGCAGCTGGCCCACGTGCCCCCACCTGGAGTGAGAGAGGAGCTTGCCTGCGCCTCTGCAGGGGCTCGACCGGGAAAGGCCTCCATGGGGACGCTGGACACCGACCAGTGCCCACAGCACACGCCGCCGGCACACGCCTACGCACGGAGGCGAGGCCTGACGCCAGGAACCAGCTGTCCCTGGCAGTGACCTCAGCGCTTTTCCCTCCTATGCGCACTGCCCGCCCCTCACAGGAAATCAAGAGCTAAAGACCCGAGGTCCCTGTTTTAACCCAGAACCAATACCTGCGAGCAAGTTCCCGGCCAAGACCAAGGCATCCTGATGGGCCGCGAGGTCCAGCGGGAACCACGCCGACGAGAGCAGCGTCAGGACCGCCGGGGCCATCCCGACGGTGCAGCTCTTCCTGGACTCGTCCGCGGCGCCTAGCGGGGGCACCCTGGGGGCAGACGTGCGCGCCGTCACGTTACAGAGACATTTTAAAGCAAACGCTCTTTTGTTGTTTTATTGATTACTTTAGAGAGCAAGGAAGGGGGAGAAATGCCAATTGAGTAAAACATCCATCGGCTGCTTCCTGCAACCCCGGCACGGGCCCGCCCGGTCCGCACCGGCACATCGGTTCATGGATGACGCCAATGAGCCGAGCGCACTGGTCAGCTCCAGAGCAAGCAGCCTGGCTTCCCTCCGAACCAGAGGCCTGTCACTGGCCCCGCACACCAGCTCAGCAAGCGACTGACCATCAGCTTGCCTCTCTCCTGTGACCCACAGCTCTGCGCAGCCACCGGAGCCGGGGAAGCCGGAGGCCGGACAGATCAGAGCGTCTTGTGGCTCCTCCCTCACCTCGGAGCACTGCACTCAGGCAGGAGCAGGGCGGGCTTGGCTGAAACTGCAGCTGCTCCGAGGTGCCTGTTGCAGGAAATCGTCACCCAGACGGGAGCGCCCTCCAGAGGACACAGCTCCCTGGCCGTGATGGGTGGGGCTTCCCAGCGTGCCCTGAGCCATGTTCGAGGAACAGCAGCTCCCTCACTCCCTCAGCTGCTGGACAGCCCGCAGGCTGCAAACCGGACTCCCCTCTAGACTCCTCGCTGGACTCCCTGCCAGACTCCCACCTGCAGCACAGCACCCTCCGCCCACTCCTGTGGCCGCCACACGGCCGCGGTGGGTCACGTTAGATTTTAAACAAAAATGCGCCCACAGCCGAAACCGGTGTTGCTCAGTGGATAGAGCATCGGTCTGCAGACTAAAAGGTCCCAGGTTCGATTCTGGTCAAGGGCATGTACCTTGGTTGCGGGCACATCCCCGATAGGGGGTATGCAGGAGGCAGCTAGTCGATGATTCTCTCATCGATGTTTCTAGCTATCTAGCTCTCTCCTTTCCTCTCTGTGAAAAATCAATGAAATATATATATGTATTTTTTTAAATGAAAATGTATCTTTTTATTTTTATTTATTTCTTTTTAAAATATATTTTATTGATTTTGTATAGAGAGGAAGAGAGAGAGATAGAGAATCAAAAACATCGATGAGAAACATCAATCAGCTGCCTCTTGCACACCCCCTACTGGAGAGATGCCCGCAACCAAGGTACATGCCCTTGACCAGAATCGAACCCAGGACCCTTCAGTTCCCAAGCCGACGCTCTATCCATTGAGCCAATCCAGTCTCGACTCAATGAAATATATTAAAAACAAACAAACAAACAAAACCAAGCATGCCACCCACATGTTCTCTCCGCAGCGACCAATCCTAGAGCAGCAGTGCCTGGCCAAGGGCAGTGCGTCCTGGCACACAGGCTGCAGGCCCAGGCCTGGTCGGGTGGTAGGAGAGGCACTCCGTCCTGTCCATGGTCTCTCTCCTCCTCCTCTCTCTAGAACCAATGAAAACGGGTTCTCAGAGAGGATAGGAAAAGGCAGTCGTGGCCAGCACACGGGTTCTTGTCGCTGAGCCTCCACACACCGAGGAGCAAGCCTGGCGCCCGTTCCTCGGAACCAGCTCGGTGCTGCCCAGCAGCTCCTGCCACCGGTCCCAATGCCAAAGCACAGAACAAGCACTGGGGGCTTCCCCGGTCAGGGGACCAGGGGCGGCACAGGCAGACACAGCTCTCGCCCACCCGCAGACGCCACGTGCCGAGAAACACTTACCCACAATGCCAACCGAGGCTCCAGGTGCAGACGGGGAAGGCGGTCGAAAGGAGACACAGAGCTTCACAGCACCCGAACTGGAGGAAGGAAAACGGAGTCACCGGACACAGGAGCTGCTTCAGCCGTACAGACCGTGTCTACCGCCGGGCAGTGCGCCCTTCACCCAGAGCTAAGGCTGTCCTGGCCTCCCCTGGTGGACAGCCCCCCTCCTCCTCTCCCCCTGCCTGCCCTGCCCCACCTTCCCCCTCCCCCTGCCTGCAATGCCCCCACCTTCCCCTTCCCCCTGCCTTCCCAATCTCCCCCTCCCACCTCCCCCTGCCTGCCCAACCTCCCTCTCCTCCCCTCCCCCTGCCTGCACTGCCCCCAGTCCTCCCCTCCCCCTGCCTGCCCAACCTCCCCCTCCCCCTGCCTGCACTACCCCCTTCCCCCCCCCCCTGCCTGCACTGCCCTCACCTCCCCCTGCCTGCACTGCCCCCCCTTCCCCCTCCCCCTGCCTGCACTGCCCCCCCTTCCCCCTCCCCCTGCCTGCACTGCCCTCACCTCCCCCCTCCCCCTGCCTGCACTGCCCCCACCTTCCTGCTCCCCCTGCCTGCACTGCCCCCACCTTCCCCCTCCCCCTGCCTGCACTGCCCCCAGTCCTCCCCTCCCCCTGCCTGCCCAACCTCCCCCTCTCCCCTCCCCCTGCCTGCACTGCCCCCTTTCCCTCCCCCCTCCCCCTGCCTGCACTGCCCCCACCTTCCCCCCTCCCCCTGCTTGCACTGTCCCCACCTTCCCCCCTCCCCCTGCCTGCACTGCTCCCACCTTCCCTCCTCCCCCTGCCTGCACTGCCCCCTGCCTTCCCACTCTGCCCAGCTGGTATGTCCACCCTCAGACCATACTACAGGAGCTGCAGGCAGGGTCCCCTCTGTCTTACAGTGCGAGCCTAGAACAGTGCCTGACACACAGGCCACGATAAACACAAACACGTAACGTGTATGACACTGAACAAAGCGAAGGGAAACCAAACTGGAGCCCACACAACCTTGGCCTGAAAGACCTGGACTCGTAGTGAGTTCCCAAGGAAGACCTCTCATCCTAAATCAACTCTGGCCATTTTCTGCCTGTCATTTTCCCGAGCAGGAGAAACATATATCCTCCTATATAATAAAAGGGTAATATGCAAATAGGCCAAAAGCGGGACAAACAACCAATCAAAGTGTGATATGCAAAGGACCCTCAACCACTCACAATGACATGCACTGACCGCCAGGGAGCAAGACAGTCGAACAGTTGACCAGTCGCTATGATGGGCACTGATCACTAGAGGGCAGATGCTCCAAACAGTAGGTTAGCTTGCTGCTGGGGTCCGGCTGATTGGGACTGAGTGAGATGGGCCAGACACGCCCTGGAGCGTGTCCCTCCCCACGGTCCCTCCCCGGCCCAATCATGCACCAATGGGGTCTCTCAGCCTAGCCTGCACCCTCTTGCAATCTGGGACCCTCTTGCAACCGGGGGATGGAGAACATTTCAGCCCGATCTCGTAGGCCACTCCCTCGGCAGGGGGCCAGGGGCAGGGCTCATGACTGGTGAGCACTGCTGCAGGTGAGCCTCTCCCGGTCGGGAGCCTGCGGCAGGCACAGGGGCCAGGAGAGCGTGAGTGGTAGGTGGGAGCTGCAGGCAGCGTTGGACTGCAGGTTTCAGCCCAATCCCTGCAGGCCACCCAGAAGGACCCCACCTGTGAACGGATTCGTGACCAGGCCTCTAGTCCTATCTAATAAAAGAGTAATATGCAGATTGACCATCACTCCAACACACAATATGGCTGCCCCATGTGGACACATGATGGCCACCACAAGATGGCCAACAGGGGAGGGCAGTTGGGAGGGACCAGGCCTGCAAGGGAGGGCAGTTAGGGGTCACCAAACCAGGAGAGGAAGGACGTTGGGGGCAAACAGGCTGGCAGGGGAGCAGTTAGTTATCAATTAGGCTGGCAGCAGAGTGGTTAGGAAGTGATCAGGCTGGCAGGCAGAAGCAGTTAGAGGCAATCAGTAAGGCAGGCAGGTGAGCAGTTGGAAGCCAGCAGTCCTGGATTGTGAGAGGGATGTCCGAGGCAGTCAGATACCCCTCCAGGGGTCCCAGATTGGAGGGGTGCAGGCTGGGCTGAGGAACACCCCCCCACCATCCCCATGCACAAATTTCATGCACCGGGCCTCTAGTCTATATTATAAAAGCCTAAGTGACAATCATGGCGGAATGACCAGAAAGACCAGTCGCTATGATACGCACTGACCATCAGGGGGCGGACACTCAATGCAGGAGCTGCCCCGGGTGGTCACTGCACTCCCACAGGGGGAGCACCGCTCAGCCAGAGCCGGGCTCATGGCTGGTGAGCGAAGCGGTGGTGGGAGAGCCTCTCCCGTCTCCACAGCAGCGCTAAGGAGCACAAGCCGAGTGCAAGCCGAGCCACAGGAACAGCGAGCAGGCAGGTGGTGAGGGGTGAGCGTCCTGGACGCCAGAGGTCCGGATTTGGGCCTCTAGGATGTGTGTGTGTGTGTGTGTGTGTGTGTGTGTTAATATTCCTCAAACCTTGGACCTGACCACACACGATCATGCAGTTTTGAATTGTGCCTTTTTTTCATCCAATATTACAATTCAGGTTATATCTCTGTAAACTTGAAAATCCTCCAAACCTCATATTAATAAGGTACATAATAAATGCACTACCATCTACACTGAAGTTAGTCATAATTCATTTCCAATTTCACCATCATAAATCCTGATAAAATAATTACATTATACAAAGTCCTTGTTGGCATATCCGGTTTTTACCCCTTAGTATATACTACAAAGTCACTGAGTCAGTTATATGAGAGACAGTTTACACTTCTGGTAAAACCCATTCAAATTATGGTAGTTTTTATTTTGACTTTTATGTCTCCCTGATTTTTTTTTAAATGAGCATTTGCTACTTTAATCCATCAGAACAAAGTTGTTTATGTTCCCATTGAAATAAACCAAGATTTTGCTCAAAGAATCAGTTTCTTAGGAAGCCCCACATATGAGTCTAACATCACCTTACCATTAAGAACTGACCTGCCCTCGCTGGCGTGGCTCAGCGCATAGAGCACTGGCCTGCAGACTGCAGGGTCCTGTTCTATCTGATCAAGGGCACTTGCCCGGATCATGGGCTGGATCCCCACGACAGGGCACACACAAGGCAGCCGCTTCATGATTCTCTCTCATCATTGATGTTTCTTTTAAAAAATATATATTTTATTGATTTTTTTTTACAAAGAGGAGAGAGATAAAGTTAGAAACATCTATGAGAAAGAAATATCGGTCAGCTGCCTCCTGCACACCTCCGACTGGGGACGTGCCCGCAACCAAGGTACATGCCCTTGACCGGAATCAAGCCTGGGACCTTTCAGTTCGCAGGCCAACTCTCTAGCCACTGAGCCAAACCAGTTAGGGCTGATGTTCCTTTCCTCTCTCTCTCTCTCTCTCTCTCTCTCACCCTTTCCTTTCCTCTCTGAAATCAATAAAAATATATAAAAAGAAAAAAAAAAAAAGAACTGACCTTATGGTCCTGATTAGTGGCTCATTGGTTAGTGTCAGCCCTCACACCAAAGGGTCTCGGGTTTGATTCCCAGCCAAACGCATGTACTTGGGTTGTAGGTGTGACCCCTGACCCAGTTGTGGTGCAGACGCAACCAACCAATGTGTCACTCTCTCTCTTCCCCCTTCCATTCTCTCTAAAAATCAATGGAAAGCTGAAACCGATTTGGCTCAGTGGATAGAGCATCGGCCTGCAGACTGAAAGGTCCTGGGCTCGATTCCGGGCAAGGGCATGAACCTTGTCTGTGGGCACATCCCCAGTAGGGGATGTGCAAGAGGCAGCTGATCGATGATTCTCTCTCATCGATGTTTCTAACTCTCTATCCCTCTCCATTCCTCTGTAAAAAATCAACTAAAAAATTTTTCTCAGAAAAAAAAAGGGAGAGGCGGAAAATAATGAAATAATGTTTAAAAAATAAAAATAAAAGTCATTGGAAAAAATATCCTTGGGTAAGAATTAACAACAACAGCCATAACTGGTTTGGCTCAGCGGTAGAGCGTCGGTCTGCGGACTGAAAGGGCCCAGGTTCGATTCCGGTCAAGGGCATGTACATTGGTTGCAGGCACATCCCCGGTGGGGGGTGTGCAGGAGGCAGCTGGTCGATGTTTCTCTCTCATCATCGATGTTTCTAGCTCTCTATCTCTCTCCCTTCCTCTCTGTAAAAAAAATCAATAAAATATAAAAATAAAAATAAAAAAGAATTAACAACAACAAAGAACTGACTTTACAAAGGAACACAATGGATCTCACTGAGCCTGGCCAGCAAAGGGGACTCACCGTGAGCGCGCGGGTGGTGGCAGTGACCAGCTGGTGGGACACGGCCGCGATGACCCGGGACAGGTTGTTCTCCATGGTGACGTCTGTGATGCTCGGCAGTAAGTTATAGCCTCTATATATTCTAGTAAGAAAAGGGTGGAGACTGAAGTGTATTCTTAGAGCATATGACCTTTTCAAAATTCAAATGGCATTTAGAAGTTTAAGATTAGAGGCTACAAGAAGTTAAAGCAGTCTTGGCTTTTAAGTTAAAGAGTGGAAATATGATATGCTAAGGCCGCTCAACCGCTCGCTATGACATGCACTGACCACCAGGGGGCTTGCTGTTGGGGTCTGGCAAATCAGGACTGAGTGACATAGGCCAAACACACTCTGGAGCCCTCCCAAGGTCCCTCCCCGGCAGGCCAACCTCTCGTGTCCCTCCCAGCCCCGATCGTGCACCAGCGGGGTCCCTCAGCTTGGCCTGCTCTCTCTCACAATCCGGAACCCCTGGGGGGATGTCTGAGAGCTGGTTTCGGCCCAACCCAGCAGGCCAGGCCGAGGAGCCGCCTGCCCCTGGCCGCACTTGTGGAAGAGCTTTGGGACAAGCCTGACATGAAAGCGAGGCTGCTCACTGAGGAAGCATGGATCCCCCGCGGCTCCCCACCCCTCGTGCACCGGCCTCTATTTCCTCTATAAACAATGGCTGAGCCCTGGCAGGTGAGTCGGCTATTTGAAGCTTCACCCCATACACCAAGAGGTGGCAGGTTCAACTCCCAGCCAGGCACACCCAGGCTGCAGTTCCATCCCTGGTCAGGGATGCATGCGGGAGGCAATTGATCGATGTGTCTCTCTCACATCAATGTTTCTTCTCTTCTCTTCTCTCTCTTTTTTTTTTTTTCTCTCTCTCTCTCCCCTCTCTACCCTTCCTTCCTTCCACTCTCTCTTAAAGTCAATGGAAAAATATCCTCAGGTGAGAATTAAAAGTAAATAAATAGCCCACTCATCTAAAATTAAAGGGCACAGGCAAGACCACCGAAGGGAGCCATCGCCTGGCCAGGTTTAGATGAGGCAGCATCAGTCCTACAGAGGAGCACACTCAGCACGCGGCTCGTGCTGAACTGAAGCTCTGATGTCACTGTGCGTGACTGGGCGAGCTTAAGGAGGCGGGAGCTAAATCCTGAAAAAGAACAAACACTATCTATCAAAGGAAGATGATCTGCTCAGACACCTTCAGCTACACACGGGGCTTTTCGCCCGGAAAGCCGGTTTAGATGCCAGCCCGAAAGCACGGCCGGGGAAGGTGCTTTCCGACGGGCCGTGCGTACCTGGTTATGGTGCTGATGGAGGAGTGGGAGGCGGGCGGCGCCTCGTGCATGAGGAGCTTCAGGTAGACGCTGCTCTGGTCTCTGGCCACGGCCACGACGGGGTCCGCCTGCCCCTGGTCGCACTTGTAGAACAGCTTGGGGACAAGCCTGGCGTGAAAGCGAGGCTGCTCACTGAGGACGCACGGACCCCCTGCGGCTCCCCACCCCTCAGTCAGGGTGGCTGGGCCCCCAGCACGCCACCCCGGACGCCCCCTTCTCTCCGGGCGGCGCTCTCAGCATGTCGGGGATCTCCCATCACAGGCCACTCCCTCCCCAAGCTCCACAGAGCCCAACGCAGAACCCGGGCCTCTCCCAGGGGGTCGGGGCTCCTTTCTGCATCCACGTGCGGGCCTTGTAGGGTTTGTGTGAGCGCATGGACTCCCCGCTGGCAGGGGGCGCACCACTCTCAGAAACAACCGGTTTTACTTGCAGACCCGGTAGCTTTCCTCCGGGAGACTTGGTCAGCAAGCACCATTTTCAAGGTATAAAAACTGCAATTGTCTTCAGAAGATGGTAAAGACCCAAAACCTCTGACCAGGCCAGTCACACAAAACCAGCTAAGGCAGCGAAAGCTACTCCGCTCGGATCACTGCGAAATGCAAATACCGGCACTGGAAGCGGAAAGATGTCCCCAGATTTCACGGGTTTTGAGTGGTTTGGTTACAAAGGTTTTTATTTACTTTTTTAACATTTTCCTTAGATTTTGTTCGGTAAACATGTTTTTTAAGAGAAATACCAGTTTCTTCCTAAAAAGCTGACACATGTTTAACCTGCTCTGCACTATGCTGGGGAGCGGAACTGGCACACACAGTCCCGCCCAGGAGTGAAACCGGCCTGTGGCGGGAGCACCCACCCCAGAGCCCACTGCCAGGACGCAGCCACGAGAATGAAAACCTAAGTCCACACACAGCCTCGTGGGCAACGTGCCTCATGGGCACCAAGAGCAGAAATGAGCGCGCCCGTCACCTGTGAGCGAGAGCACAGAACACGGGCCTGTGAGCGCTGCTCTGCACCTGCTGCAGCGCCGGCCCCTCAGGTCCACGCGGAGAAGCCAGGGCAGCAGCCAGCCACCCTACGGCCCCCTGACAGACAGTCCGAGGCCCGCCGGAGCAGGCGCAGCTGCGGGCGGGAGCGGGGAGTCTGCCGATGGGCACAGGGCCTTGTGGGGCGATGGGAATGTTCTGCCCCTGGACTGTGGTGATGGCTACAGGCCGTGAGGGTACTGAAGACCTTGTACATTGCATTTGACTGTCTGCTAATTACACCTCAAAAAGCTATTAGAAAAAAAGGACATCCAAAAGCTTGGCCTTAGTAACTCAACTTCCAAAACTGCAGGAAGATGTTCGTGTAGCAGCGTTGACTGGAAGGAACACGGCTCAGTATTTAAATGAAAGAGCTTCAGCGCTGGCTGGTGCCACTCTGCACGCCCCAGGTCATGGTTTTAGTCCCCATCAGGGCACGTACCCGGGTTGTGGGCATGATTACCAGTTGGGATTTAGGAAGGAGACAACTGATTAATGTGTCTTTATCTCACTCTCCCTCTCTCCCTTTCTCTAAAAAAAGTGAAAAAAAGATAAATTTAATATCCAACCAAATAATCTACCCAATAACAGGGTAATAAGCAAATGGGTGGAGACGCTGTCACGTAACAACCGATCAGCAGCTGCATGCCCGCCCCCTGCGCCAGCCTAGTGACATGAGGCTCATGTCCCGATCCCGGCAACAGGCACCAGAAAGCAGAAATGAAATGTGGGAAATTTGGGATGGATTGCCCCAAAGAGGCCTGGCTCCGGCTCTTTGGAGCAATCTATCAAGGAGCCCGGTTAGGTGGCAGGGCTGATCTCTTTGGGGCGATGGCCTGCAGGGCTCCCACACTGTAAGAGGGCACAGGCCAGGCTGAGGACTGCCCCCCACCAAGTGCACGGATTTCGTGCACCGGCCCACTAGTATTTATATAAAGGCTTATCACAACCACATAGTGAAAACTGGCACTAGTTAAAATCTCTCTTCTAGGAGAGTGTTTGGTAACTGGAAGTTGCTAATATGTTAAGTGGCAATTACTAGATTACAAAACTGTATATACTTTGACCCAATTACAGAGCAAAATGCTAAGTGATCATCTCCCAGCGGTAGAAGGGAAGGCCATTCCCTATGCTCAAAAGACTGGGCGTGGAGCTGTGGCCTCAGGGGCCAGCGCCCTGCTGCTGTGTGTGTGACGTTTTAGGCTCACGGCCGTGAGCAGCTGCTTTCTCGATTCTTTAGGAGCAGCTGGAAGGGACCTTTAACGAAGCAGGAACGCTGCCCTCTGGCCTCGGAACGCCCCGTCCCCTCCTCACGGCGCCGGGTGCTCCACCAGGAAAGGGACCGAAGGGAAAGCCGCTGGCAAATACCTCACGAGCGACGCGGCGGCGACGTGCCGCACTCGGGGGTCCTCGTCCCCCAGCAAGCCGAGGACCACGCTGTTGAGCACCCGCTCCTGCAGCCTCAGCAGCTGTCAGAGGAGAGAGAGGCAGCTGTCTCACCTGGGTTTGGGTGAGCTGCTGCGGAGAGGCAGCGAGGAAGAGCGCGTGACCAGCAGCCGAGCTCACGCCAGGCGGTCACAGTGGCACGGGGAGGTGGGGAGGCCAGGCAGAGGCACCCGCACTCCCGCCGGGACGCTGGCTGCGGAGGGCACCCCCCGCGGGGGCGCTGCTTACCCCGGTGTAATGGTGAGCCCCTCTGTGAAGGTGTGCTGCCTTTGCTTCCAGGAAGCTCACCAACCTAACGAGAGAAACATTTCACAATGAGAACCCGTCCCTCCGCCAGCACCTGACAGACCCCGTGAGGGCAGGCCGCCGGGGGTCAGTCCAGGCGCGGGAGGCGGGCAGCACTCACTAAATGGCGGGAAGACCACTGTGTCACACTCTCCTAATCCTAGGCTCCGCCAATCAGAAGTGTTGAGCAAACTGCTTTCTTCCAAAGCAACACCAGCGTGCATTATATTGGAAACTCGGGCCTGCAGACTCAGTCACACGAGGGAGGCGCTGCACTGTCTTCCCTGTATCCCCGGGAGGCGCTCACTCCCGGCTGTGGCCCCTCCGAGGGGCACAGGGGAGACAACCCTAATTCTCAGAGATGTTCCGAGGATGCAGCAAATGCCCGCAGAGGGCGGCCAGCACGCGCCTGACACAGACCAGCCTCGAGACGGTGCTCAGAGCCCCTGGGAAGGAAGGAACCTTCCTCTGACCGAAAGCTGAGCTTCACCGGGACGTGAGGAACCAGCCCATCAGCTCACGTTCCATACGGAGCGGCCGGCTGGCCCAAGCCTGGGCGGTGAGCACGCTCCTACGGACCAGAGCTGACAGGCCTCCCCACACGCTCAGGCCGGAGAGCCCGGCACTGCCCTCGGCCGCGAGGAGGGTCTGAGCAGGCAGCCGAGACAAGCAAAGCGCTGTCAGCCCCAAGCCCCTGGGCTCTGGGCACAGGCGACCACCTGCACCAGCAGGGGCCCCCCCGACTACCGCCGGGTTAGCTGGGACGCTCACTCCGGGCTCACGGTGACCACCACCCCTGCGCCAGGGCCAGGCCTTTGGATGCCCGCGCCCTCGAGGGGCCTGCTGCCCGCACCTGAAGTCCGTCTCCGCGAGCGTCTCCAGCAGCTCCGTCCTCACCAGCCAGTAGGAGCTGCTCCTCAGGCTCAGCACGTCGGTGAGCAGCTGCAGCCCCAGGTCGCTGTAGCTGCTGCTGCAGAGGCTCATGACGCAGTGCTGGAAAGAAGGCCGCGTGGCGGCGTCAGAAGTCCACACACTCACGCACAACGGTCCACGTGCACCTCACGTGAGCACACAACGGTCCACGTGCACCTTACACACACACCGGCCCATGTGCACCTCATATACACACACATTGGTCCCTGTGCACCTCACACACACACACACACACACACACACACACACACACACCGGTCCACGTGCACCTCACATGAGCACACACCAGCCCACGTGCACCACACACACACACACACACACACACACACACACACACACGGTCCATGTCCTCAGAGACGTTTGCGATACACGCTTTACCACAGCAAACTTGAGTTTCAAAGTGTGCCCCTGTTGTAGAACTTCGTTTTCCTTTTCCTCCATTTCTGCCTCGGTCACAGCCTCTCCTCCCAGACCGCCCCCCCCTATGAACGAACATTCATCAGCAGAAAGAGGGGGTGGCACCATCTCCCGCCACTTCTAATGCATCTGGGACCCAGAGCCAACCCCCCTCGCCCTTCCTGCCGTCGCTGCAGCCTCAGTGCGGCGGGTGGCTGGCGGGTGATGGTGAGCCCGGTGGACACAAAGGCTGCCCAGCTGCCGGGCAGAGCACGGGCCGCCCGCCTCAGACAGAGGTGACTGCCGCCCCCAAGCCTCATCCAGCTGCGCGCGCTACGGCCTCACGGAGGTGTCGTTTTTAATGCAGGTTTGACCTGCACATTAGCCAAGGTCTACCTCCACATACAGTCTTTACAGAAAGGTACATTTCAAACCAGCTGACCCCGTGAGGATATTCTGAGGATCAAAACCTTTAAAACAGTCCATCGAACTGTCAGTGTACAGGCAATGCTTGTTCCTAAAGCAAAGTGACGACACACAGACGTTTATTCTCGTTGGCGACGCTGCGCGTGTGGACACGTGCCATCTCGGCTGTATTAACGGGAAGACCCCCAACACGCAAGGGGCGGTTCCCGGCGCTCACCCGCACAGCTGCACACGCCAACTTGCAAGTGACAGACGACTCATCCTTCAGCGTTTTCTGCAGCAAAGGAACGCAGTCCACCAGAGAAAACGTGTTTCCTGAACGGAGCAAGCCACAAACCCCTTTGTGTGAACTTGAACTTGGCAACGACACCCAGAGGGCAACCCTCAGAAACTGGCCGCTACCTGTGAGCGCTCGGATGGAGCCCAGCCAGTCCCCCGCCTGGAAGCGGGACCTGCCGAGGATGGAGCAGACGAGCGCCCCGCAGAGGATGGCCGTGGCGCCGCGCACCTGCGGGTCTCCGTGGTCGATGTAGCCGAGGACGTCCGAGACGTACTGCTCCTCTGCGGGACCAAGGCAGCACGTCAAAGCCCACGGAGCCTCCCGCAAAGGGCACGGGGCCCCACAGGCAGGAAGGGGAGCAAGGAGCGTGCGGAGGCTTGAAAATTCTAGATTCGCCGAAACCCGTGTGGCTCAGTGGATACAGCGTTGGCCTGCGGACTGAAAGGTCCCGGGTTCGATTCCGGTCAAGGGCATGTACCTTGGTTGCGGGGACATCCCCAGTAGGGAGGGTGCAAGAGGCAGCTGATCAATGTCTCTCTCATCGATGTTTCTTTTTTTTTTTTTTTTAATATATTTTATTGATTTTTTTTTCCCCCCACAAAGGCAGAGAGATAGAGAGCTAGAAACATCGATGAGAGAGATACATCGACCAGCTGCATCCTGCACACCCCCTACCAGGGATGTGCCCGCAACCAATGTACATGCCCTTGACAGGAATCGAACCTGGGACCTTTAGGTCCGCAGGCTGACGCTCTATCCATTGAGCCAAACCGATTTCGGCTCATTGATGTTTCTAACACTCTATTCCTCTCTCTTCCTCTCTGTAAAAAAATCAATAAAATATATTTTTAAAAAATTCTAGATTCAAGGTAGCAGTCAACACAGCAGGTTAGAATTCCAGGTTGTCAGCCAATAAGCAAAATTCTCGCTTTTTACTTCAAGAAAGATAAGGAAAATTCAAACTAGTCCCCAGTTACTCACATGAATTCAGAAGCACAGGCCTGTCGCCGCCCAGAGAGGGAAGGCGAGAGGAGGATGCCAGAAGGGCCGCTCTGCCCACCACGCTCCTAACGCGGCGAGCCCCAGAGCGCACACCAGCCCCCGGCACCCCGCGCCCCGGCCCCGCTCCCAGCCCCCGCGTCCGACGTGAACCTGCTCGGCAGGATGTGCTGTAAACTGACGACACACACATCAGGGGCCAACGCTGAGGCCCCTCTGAGCAGCTCCCGGCAAAATCTACCGCGCCGCTGGGCCTGCGTTCCCAGAACTCTGCTGTGAGCATCCCAACTGAACACGGCGAGGACAGCCGACACCGGCGTGTGCTGTGCGGACACGCCATCGTGTGCCGTGTGGACACGGCGGCCCAGGCCATGCGGACACAGTGGTGTGTGCTGTGCGGACACGCCATCGTGCGCTGTGCGGACACGGTGACCCGTGCTGTGCAGACACGCCATCGTGCGCCGTGCGGACACGGCGGCCCAGGCCATGCTGACACAGCGGCGTGTGCTGTACGGACACGGTGGCTCGTGCCGTGCGGACACGCCATCGTGTGCTGTAGACACGGCAGCCCGGGCTGTGCGGACACAGTGGCGTGTGCTGTACGGACACGGCGGCCTGTGCCATGCGGACACGCCATCATGTGCTATGCGGACACGGCGACACGCCATCGTGTGCCGTGCGGACACAGCGGACATGCCATAGTGTGCTGTGTGAACACGGTGGCCCGGGCAGTGTGGACACAGCGGCGTGTGCTGTGTGAACACGGTGGCCCGGACAGTGCGGACACAGTGGCGTGTGCCATGCGGACACGCCTTTGTGTGCTGTATGGACACGGCGAACACGCCATCGTGTGCTGCAGACAGTCCCGCAGAGCGAGGCCGGTCAGCGCGGATACCACTGCCGCCTCCTCGGACGGCAGGAGGGAAAGTGTCCCAGGGAAGGGGCGAGGGCACAGGGCTGAGGAAGAGGGCAGAGGGCTGCGTACCGGGGTGCTCCGCGGCGTCCAGGGGGGCTCGGTACAGCTTGCTGAAGAAGGCCTCCGGGTACAGGGCCACCGCTGCGCCCACACAGCTGAGCGCCAGCGCCTTCACGCTCACCCGCACGTCCCTGTCCGGGACCAGCGCTGCAAGGACACCTGCCGTCACCGCAGCTCGCGGCAGCCCACGCTGAGGCCCCTCTGAGCAGCTGCCCTCCGCCTCACGGTTCCTTCCCACCCCCACCCCCTACCCCCTCACCGTTCCTTCCCCCCACACCCCCTACCCCCAACCCCCTCACCGTTTCTTCCCCCCACACCCCCAACCCCCTCCACCCCCCACACCCAACCCCCTCCACCCCCTACCCCCAACCCCCTCACTGTTCCTTCCCCCCCACACTCCCAACCCCCTCCACCCTCTATCCCCAACCCCCTCACTGTTCCTTCCCCCCACACCCCCAACCCCCTCTACCCCCACCCCCAACCCCCTCACTGTTCCTTCCCCCCCACACCCCCAACCCCCTCACCGTTCCTCTCCCCCCCCACACCCCCCACACCCCGCCTCACGGCCCCTCCCCGTGCCTCCCCCCCACCCCACACCCCGCACCCCGCCTCACGGCCCCTCACCATGCCTCTCCCCCGTCAGCAGGAACGAGGCGGCCAGGAGGCGGACGCAGTGGGTGAGGGGCGCGGAGTCGCCGTCGTCGGGCCGGCCGATGTCGCCCCTGAGGCGGCGGGGCTGGAACAGACCCGGCTTGTCTGAGGGGGACACACGGCCCAGCGGCTCGGCGGGGCCCGCCTGGGCGGTGCGGGCACAGGCCGCTCTGCTGGGTGCCACCTGCTTCCAGCGCCATCAGGGCCGGGGCTGGGCAGGGGCGCGCAGCGGGAGGAGCTGGGGGGCGAGGGGACAGGGCGGCGGGCAGCGGGAGGAGCTGGGGGGCGAGGGGACAGGGCGGCACGCAGCGGGAGGAGCTGGGGGGCGAGGGGACAGGGCGGCGGGCAGCGGGAGGAGCTGGGGGGCGAGGGGACAGGGCGGCACGCAGCGGGAGGAGCTGGGGGGCGAGGGGACAGGGCGGCGGGCAGCGGGAGGAGCTGGGGGGAGAGGGGACAGCCTGGCAGGCAGCGGGAGGAGCTGGGGGACGAGAGGACAGGGCGGCACGCAGCAGGAGGAGCTGGGGGACGAGGGGACAGGGCAGCACGCAGCGGGAGGAGCTGGGGGATGAGGGGACAGGGCGGCAGGCAGCGGGAGGAGCTGGGGGGCGAGGGGACAGGGCGGCAGGCAGCGGGAGGAGCTGGGGGGCGAGGGGACAGGGCGGCAGGCAGCGGGAGGAGCTGGGGGGCGAGGGGACAGCCCGGCGGGCAGCGGGAGGAGCTGGGGGACGAGGGGACAGGGCGGCGGGCAGCAGGGAGGAGCTGGGGGACGAGGGGACAGCCCGGCGGGCAGCAGGAGGAGCTGGGGGACGAGGGGACAGCCTGGCGGGCAGCGGGAGGAGCTGGGGGACGAGGGGACAGGGCGGCGGGCAGCAGGGAGGAGCTGGGGGACGAGGGGACAGGGCAGCACACAGCGGGAGGAGCTGGGGGGCGAGGGGACAGCCTGGCGGGCAGCGGGAGGAGCTGGGGGACGAGGGGACAGGGCGGCGGGCAGCGGGAGGAGCTGGGGGACGAGGGGACAGCCGGCGGGCAGCGGGAGGAGCTGGGGACCTAGAGTGACGAGGAGGCTGTGGGCGCCTAGTGCAGCCACTCCTCGCCCTCAGGCATTCACAATCCCTGGGGCAGGCGGCTCCTCAGAATCACACTGACCAGCCGCCCACCAGGACCCGAAACCAGGGCCTCCAAGAGACCCGGCCCCGCCATCCACCACGGCCCGAAGGCGCACGGAGCCGGTGGCCTTGTGGACGGGAGAAACAAAATGTGGCCGCACACAGGACGGAGTGAGGCCACGTGTAACAGGCAGGAATCCACACCTGCTACCACATGGGGGCCGAGGACGGATGCTCAGTGCGTCAGGGGATTCCACAAAAGGGCAACACTGCAGGTCCCACACGGGGAGGCCGGGGAATCAATCCAGGGAGTGCACGCAGAGGAGGAGGCCGAGGAGAGAGGCTGGGGCTGAGGAGGAGGCCGAGGAGAAAGGCTGGGGCTGAGGAGGGAGGCTGAGGGGGGAGGCTGAGGCTGAGGGGGAGGCTGGGGCTGAGGGGGAGGCTGGGGCTGAGGAGGGAGGCTGGGGCTGAGGAGGGAGGCTGAGGGGGGAGGCTGAGGCTGAGGGGGAGGCTGGGGCTGAGGGGGAGGCTGAGGAGGAGGCTGGGGCTGAGGAGGAGGCTGGGGCTGAGGAGGAGGCTGGGGCTGAAGAGGAGGCTGGGGCTGAGGGGGAGGCTGGGGCTGAAGAGGAGGCTGGGGCTGAGGGGGAGGCTGGGGCTGAGGGGGGGTGAGGAGGAGGCTAGGGCTGAGGAGGGAGGCTGAGGGGGGAGGCTGGGGCTGAGGGGGAGGCTGAGGGGGGAGGCTGGGGCTGAGGGGGAGGCTGGGGCTGAGGGGGAGGCTGGGGCTGAGGGGGAGGCTGGGGCTGAGGGGGAGGTTGGGGCTGAGGGGGAGGCTGAGGGGGGAGGCTGGGGCTGAGGGAGAGGCTGGGGCTGAGGGGGAGGCTGGGGCTGAGGGGGAGGCTGGGGCTGCGGTGTCCATGTGGGAAGAGGAGACACCGGGAGACGGACGTATGGCGGTCAACAACGTGAATGCACTGATGCCGCTGAGCGGGCAGGTCTGAGGTTCCGGCCTCCCGACCAGCAACCGGCCAAAGGGACAGAAGCGAGAAGCGCTGCCCGGAAGCGGACGGCCCGAGGGCGCGAGGCAGAAGGCTGGGGGGGGGGGGGGCGGGCTGGGGAACGTGACAGACAGCGGAGCCGCCCTCCTGGCCGGAGCCTCTCACCTTGTCCTGATCGCCTGGGTCGGCAGCGTCCTCTCTGGACCCGGCCCAGTCCACGCTGCCGTCCGAGCGCTGGCGGCGGTGGCCCACGCCTCTCAGTAAGTGTGCCTGCTGCCGGGCTGCCCGACACAGCGCCGGTCAGCGGCCGCCCGCGCCCGCGCACACCACACGCACACGCACACCCGGGGCCAGCGTGGCCGGGGCGATGGCCTCGGCGTCCCTCCTCACCCACACCCGGAGACACCGGACTTCCTCGGCGCCAAGGCCCGCAACGCCGGGCCACATACCTGCGGACGCGGCTGTGGAGGCGGTGCAGTCCTCGGGAAGGCCCCCGGGCGCCGCCGCCCCCTCGTCCCCCGGAGGTGCCCCGAGCTGCAGCCCCGCGTCCTGGCTGTCGGCGTCTAACACCTGGGCGGTGCAAAGGGCCGTGAGGCTCTGCCCTGCCGACTCGAGGACAAGCCTAACTCCGAAGGGCGAAGGCCAGAGCCCCGCGGGGACGGGGTCCTGCACAGAGGCCACCCTCACAGGCACAGACCAATGCGCCACACGGCCCACGCTGCCGGGCACGGCCACCGCGCCACCAGACCTGCAACTCCAGAAACTTCAGTCTGGAAATCCCTATTTGTTACATTTTTACCTGAGGAGATTTTTCCCCATTTATTATTATTTATTTTTTTTTTAGAGAGAGGGTGAAAGGGAAGGGCGGCAGAGGGAGGGAGGGAGGGAGGGAGGGAAAAAGGGAGAGAAGGAGGGAGGGAGGGAAGGAGGGAGGGAGGGAGGGAGGGAGGAACGGAGGGAGACGGATGTGAGAGAGCTTTTAGCAGAGCCCACACCATCGCCTAATCTAACTCTGCCCTCGTTCCACACAAGGCGAAGGGCTCGGGGCGGAGCGGGTGCCTCTGCACCGCCGGTGGGTCGGACGGGATGCGGGTGCAGGTCTGGGCCTCCAGGGGAGCCCCACGCAGACACCAGGCGCCCTGCCCACTCACGATTTCGGAGCTGTCGGAAGGGGTCACGGCGGAGTCGGGCCCCTCGGTGGTGGTCTGCGAGCTGTCGCTGAGCGGGGAGGAGGCCTGGGTGCCCTCGTTCAGGTCCATGGCCGGGTCGGACGGGCCGGCGCTGACCTGGCTGGAGCTGTGGCTTAAGATATCCTCCTCGTCCCCGTCGGTGGCGGCGCCGGCCAGGTCGCCGCCGGCCAGGTCCACGGAGTCCGGCTGGAGCGTGTGCTGGGCCCGGGGCTGCTCTGTGATGATGTCGTGGCCCGTGGAGTCAGCCGTGGAGCTGGCGGAGCCCGGGGTGGAGACCCCGGGGGAGGCAGCCAGCTCCCCAGAGATCTCGCCCTTGCCTGAGGCTGAAGACAAAGGGCCAGGAAACCGCCGCTGGGATCAAATGTTTGCAAAGACCCTCACGTTCACTGTCACTGTTTAAACAGCAAACATCCTTAAACACAGTGAACACAGGAACTGGGGTATTTCAAAAGCAGGACAACAGTGCATCCTCTAAACATGATCACAACCGCATCCCAGTTACTGCCCTTTCACCACGTCACCGCGTCGTATTAAACAGGTCGGGTCTGCCCTGGCTGTGTGGCCAAATGGGTAGAGCGTCAGCCTGAGGACTGAAGGGTCCCAGGTTTAATTCTGGTCAAGGGCACATGCCTGGTTTTGGGTTTGGTTCCTAGTAGGGGACATGCAACAGGCAGCCAATCAATGATTCTCTCATCATTGATGTTTCTATTCTCTCTCCTTCCTCTTCCTCTCTGAAACCAATAAAGATATATGTTTTAAAAAATAAAGTTTTAGCCCTGACCGGTTTGACTCAGTGGATAGAGCATCAGCCTGCGAACTCAAGGGTCCCAGGTTCAATTCCAGTCAGGGGCATGTACCTTGGTTGCGGGCACATCCCCAGTAGGGAGTCTGCAGGAGGCAGCTGATCCATATTTCTCTCTCATCAATGTTTTTATATATGTTTAAAGAGGTGGGGTCAGCAGCAGACACTGTGACATGTGCAGTGTTCCCTCCAGTGTTCACTGCCTCAGCTGCGGCCGCTGGGCCCTATGGGGAGGGGAGTGCGGGATCCCACAGCCACTGGGCCGTGTGGGGAGTGCGGGCGCTCCTTGCTCCCCAGCTGGGCAGAGCCACGCTCACAGCTGCCCGCACAGCCCTCGGCCAAGCTGCTCAGAAGCAAGGAGGTAAATTCGCCATCACTCCGAGGTGGCCATTCCTTCTCCTCTGACCCTGCTCACCGCCCCACGCCGTGCCTTCCCCGCGGCACAGAGGGCACCTGCTCCCGTTACGCTGTGGCCCCAGGAAGCCACAGCCTGCGTGAGTGCCACAGAGCTCCCCGTGACAGCGGCCGCCCCTGGACGCCGGCTCCGAGAGCACGTGGCCGAGTTATCACAGCCATAATGTTACTTTAACTTTGTTTTTGTAATTAGAACACTGATTTCTACTTTGTAAAATAAATGAACACATAATCACCATTGGGATGATTCAGATTTTCCTTCCCAAATAAGTTACCTAAAAGCATTCTTTCAAATAGAATTATACAACCCAAGCCATTCTCATTTAACTCAATTATCAGTAACTTGGTCAATACTCATCTTTTAAGAGGTGAATAAAAAACTCATATCTGTGAACAAATGCAGAATTCTTCTTAAATCATCTGTAGACAATTTTAGTCCTTTTCCCCCTCACAACCAGGCAGTTCCCTCACCCACCACTTCCTACTCAGAAAGACAACGCTCAGGAGCATAGCCCTAAGTTAAAGCAGGAAAACAGCAAACATGTGATGCAAAGAAACACACGTTTCCAAGTGAGCACTACACCAGAGGCTCACTGAACTCTCCCTGAGCAGCTGGCTACACGCTGCCCGGAACAGGGGAGGGGGCCCGGGACAGGAGGGGGTGGCCCCCACGGCACCCCCTCACCCGAGAGCTACCTGCGAAGGCCGGGCTGCTGCCCTCGGACCGGGACTCGGAGTCCTCCTCCAAGGCCGCCGCTTCCCCGAGGAGCACCTTCCCTAGGAGAGAGGAGCGCCGTGAGCTGGGAGGACTCCCGCAGCCCCGCACGTGCAGCTGGTCACTGTGGAGGACACTCTGCCCTGGAGGCGGAGCACAGAGCCGGCGCCTGGGGCACGGAGAGCACCAGCGAGTCCGCAGGAAAGCGGAGAGCCAGCTTCTCGGACGGACGGATGGACGGACGGACGGAGCTGCAGAGCACGGGGACAAGTGCAAATACTCAGCCGGCAGTGACTTATCGCTACTTCACCTAAACCGCACCATGGCCAGGACCACGCTGTCCGCCAGGGATGTTCTGCAGCATCTCAATGGCGGCCAGAATTACACATGAAACCGCTATTCCTAGAGGCCATTTATTTTGTTATCTTTTAATTTGTTAGATTCTAAGGTTAATCATAACTCAAGCACTGTACAACCTAGGAGGCTGAAATAATATTTCATCTTTAGCAAAGTTCAAAAAATACACTTTACAGTTTACAGTTTTCAGACTCTATAGTCAGATAAAAAGAAAACAAAAGTTTCAACGTGATGTAACTGGGCTCCTAAGTCTCATGGTTACATCACACACCAATGTCATCAAACGGCAGGAACTGACCCATCACTGGCCACGAGAAGCACAGGGCACAGGGTGACCACCTCCCCAGCGTGCACTCATGGGACACGGAAGGCCAATGAAGCACAACGGAAATGGTGGAGGTGACGGCACAGCGAGGCGCTGGCCGCCTGCTCAGGGTCCTTTGCCCGGCCAGGCTGCACCTGCAGGGCCAGCAGGGCGGCTCAGGGGCCCCTGAACGGGGCTGCCCATCTGTCCCAGGACAGTGCAGGTTTCATTGGAAAAGAGAATTCTGAGGCTACAACAAAGACGTTAGGCACTACAGCCCTGCCTGAAAAACAAGGTAAAACAAAGGACGCAGGAAAGCAAAGAGCCTGAGGCTTCCCCGGGTCCTGGCGGGAGACAACGGGCTCCTTCCCATCAGCGCGGGAGCAGGGAGCACCGAGACCAGCCGGCAGCACAGGCTCCCGAACCACCTTCGTGCTCACCCAGACCTCAAAGCCCCTAAGTGACCACACTGTGCGGCCCAATGGGAGCCTCCAGGTCCGTCTAGGAAATGCTCTGGCTCAGCCAAGCTGCGTCCACAGGCCGTGCCCGGGTCATGCAGGATCAGGGACGTTGTCTCATGGTTACGTGGCCATCTCCCGTTTATTTATAAAGAAAGTCCCGTCACTGCGACGTGTGTACATAGGCGCTTTATGTTTCTTGTTACTTATTTACCACAAGGTCAGGAATTGTCTTTTAGTTCTCTTTGCTGTGTCACGTCATCACTGCTGTGTCAGCTCCATGTGAGGGACACAGGTGCTTATGGAGGTGGGTCCGACTAACGGCGAAAATCGCCTTATGTCGCCGTAGGAGCAATCTCCGTCCGAACCCGAGGACGTGCCGTGCTCCTGGAAAGGCGGCGTTCACCGCCAGTCACACTGGGCGCCGGACTCTCAGACACACACAACACTCATGACACACAAAAATCAGCATGTTGTTTGCCAATTACCCCTCAATTTTTAAAAATGAATTAGTCTTTTAAGATTTCAAAATTAAAAAAGGCAGCAGTTACTTCCTACAGAAATCTAGACTGGAAAAGAAAATGAGTGCTGTTGCAAAGTGATAACATGTACCCAAACTGTCAGATTTCATTAGAAACACTTTGATCTAATAAAAAATAATCAATTGTATCAGGACACTTTGGCCTGCACAAAGCCAAATATGGTTGGAATACCCCGGGCCCAAACCAACTCATTAGCCAGTCACCTGTCTGATACAGTGAACAAGCAGGCGGGGAGAAGGCTACCTCACAAACATAATGCACTGGCAGCGGCAGACAAGGCAGGCGCTGGGGAATGAGTCTGCCCGGAAGGCAGCCGCACCCTTAGCTCAGGACCCGCAGGCTGAGGCCGAGGCCACAGGGAGGCCCAGGCGGCATAGGAACTGGCCTCACAGGAAGCTCTGCCCAGCCCCGCCCCGAAGGCGGCGAGTCCTGACGGCAATTCTGACGGCAGCGGGGAAGCCCTGCCAGGCCCGACCCACAGCATGCACCCACAGGCAGGGCATCACGAAACAGAAAACCAGCCGCCCGGACTGATTTCTGAAATAATCACCTCTTTGTTTTCTGGAAAGGACAGGGCTGCATGAAGAACCCCCTCCGGCTGAAAATCACAAAAGAATGACAGATGAAAGTAAGGCAGCAAGCTGTTGGAATTCAGAAGGAATTCAAATAGTTTCGATTCAACTTTAAAGCCAGAGAATATATGAACATATTCCCAAAAGGCAGTGCTCTGCTTTGATTTTGACATGAAAGTTACATTACCACTCAAATACACATATAGCTCAGGCCTAAAATGTCAAGAGTGCACAGACAGTGCACTTAAAAAGCCAAATTAAAGCCATCAGAAATCTCAGATTGTTTGGTCAACTAATAATCAAGTATAAATCCTCGTCAGGAACCGCCGTTGGGAATGAGGATTTCGGCGATTATTTGTAAGGCGTGCATCCCGCAGAGAAAAGGTGCTTCAGGACAAGGACAGGGAACAGGCACAGGACCATTTTCTGGCACGCGCACACGCACACGCATGCACACACATGCGCACACACTGCACTAAATGGACCGCATGCCAAAAGACCGAGAGGCCGGGAGAAATGGAAACCCCCCGGAGCTGCAACCCAAGGCTCCGTCTACCCCAGCTCCCAGGGGCGTCTCCACGTCAGGCAGGGCCACAGCTGCAGGAAATCAGGGGCGGGCCCTCCCAGGACAAGCACGGTGGGAGGAGCAGTGACGGGCAGGCGAGGAGAGCTTTTCTGAAGTGGGCAGGGCAGCACGGAGCCAGAGGGCAGCAGAGACAAAAGCTCTGAAGGACCAGGGTCCCATCTCTGGCCAAGTGACAGACGACAGGCCCTGGGATGTCACTCCCAGGCAGACAGATGCCACTGGAGGCAGCCGCGCTCAGAGCGACCACCTTCGCCTCCTTCCCACCCATCAGTTCCCTGCAGTCATCACTGCCGTGGCCCGGGCCCCATTGCAGGGGGCCCGCTCAGCACTCACCGATGAGCTCCACGATGCTCCCGCTGCGGCTGCGGCCGCCGGGCTCCGTGCTGGGCGCGCTGAGCTGCGCCAGGCCGCCCGGCGTGGTCAGGGCGCGCAGCAGCGCGGGCGGCGGCGTCCGGAGCAGCTGCTGCAGGAGCTCCAGCGCCCCGGTCACCACGTTGTGGTCCGGGTGCTGCGCGTAGTGCAGGGTCAGCTCGTACACCTGGAGGGGAGACGGCGGCCGTCGTGGGGTCCCCGGGGCACTGCCGTCCCTTCCTGTTTCCGACGGCGTACGCCGGAACCTGTGCCTTCCTTTCTGCCCCTAAAACGGTGTCGCTTCCACCAGTGTGGTCAGCAGCCTCCGGGCGGCCTCCTAAACTCCGAGGCTTTTCACTGTGGTACCAGTTCCTGAGGCCAGTGCTCGGCAAACCGCGGCTCGCAAGCACATGCAGCTCTTTGGCCCCCTGAGCGTTGCTGGGGCGAGCTTATTTTGAAGAAGTGGCGTTAGAATAAGTTTAAGTTTAAAAAATGGGTCTCTCGCCGAAACCGGTTTGGCTCAGTGGATAGAGCGTCGGTCTGCGGACTGAAGGGTCCCAGGTTCGATTCCGGTCAAGGGCATGTACCTTGGCTGCGGGCACATCCCCGATGGGTGTGCAAGAGGCAGCTGGTTGATGTTTCTCTCTCATCGACGTTTCTAGCTCTCTATCCCTTTCCCTTCCTCTCTGTAAAAAAAAATCAATAAAAAATATATATACTTTTTTTTTTTTAAATGGGTCTCCCAAAAGAAATTTCGATCGTTGTCCTGCTGGTATTTGGCTCTGCGAACTAAGGAGTTTGCCGACCGCTGCCTTAGGGAGCGGAGCGCGTGCGCAGAGGCAGGGCAGCTGAGGAAGGGCTCCGCCTCCCGCTGCCAGGGTGGCGACCACGCTCCGTGGGCAGAGGCATGGCTGACACATTTCCGAGGCGAGGGCCTCGGTCGGAGTGCCACCGAGAAAGAGCTGACGAGGCTGGTAAAGGTCTCATGTCAGACCCCATGGTGCTTCTGACGTGACGTGAGCAGGATGAGGTTACAGAGCACCCGTTCAGTGTGACTTTCAGATAACTAATGACTGCAGTGTGGCCTGTGCTCTCCCGCAGCTCACCCACACGACGACTCGCCATTCGCCTCAAGTTCAAAATTAACTGCACTTTCTACCTGCTGGTGGGGCAGCCTTCCCTTTAGCATCATAAAAGGAAAACGTCCGCTTCAGAAAGACAGAGAGCACGCGGGCACAGACTAAAAGCTCAGGGAGGGGCCCTATGGCTCGCTCTGGTTCTTCTGGGGCCTCCATCACTCCAGGTCGCAGGTCTGCAAACTGCAGTCCACAGGCAACCCACCCGCCCCTCCGCCCGAGGTCTGAGTGGGCACGCCACGCCTGCCCATGGGCACGGCCTCTGGGCGGCATGGGAATCTACCGCCTGCGAACAAACTGCCTGTGCAGCGAGGCCTCAGCGCCCACGGCCCCACCCGCCTGCCCTCCCGAGTGCTGTCAGCGACATCACCTCTTCACATGGTTAAGGGTCACAACGTGTCACTATTTAAACCACGTGCTTTGCCCAGCAGTTCAGTCAAAACCCGAATTTATCATGTGTAGACACAGGACTGCGGGGGCTCGATCCATGTTTACAGCACAGATAAACACGTGCCCGGTCTGGTTTAGGCACAGGGTCACAGGCTGTGCCAGGCAGGGCTATGAGGGCCTGTGTGCCACGCTGTAACTTAGCAGAGCTACCTGCGTCTCCCTCTGAGGTCACAGGGCTGGGGGTCATGACCTCGGACCTGAGCCAGGGGGTCCGGCTCCGGAGCCAGAGCTCAGAACCCCGGCTGTGCCGCTCCCCTTCCCCGGAGCTGACTCGCAGGCTGCCAGTCATGGCTGTGCTTGCACCAGTGACCCAGGGCTCCTACCTGCACCAGCTGCTCTGTCGAGGGGGAGACTTCCATTTCCTTCCGGGTCACCCCAAAGCTGCCTTTCAGGCTGGAGTCCTGGACCTGCTGCTGCAGCAAGGGCACCAAGTACCGCAGCGTGAGCAGCGCTCCGAGGACCAGCAGGGAGGGGTGCTCGCCCTCGACGGGAACCAGCAGCCCTGGAAGGCAGCACAGCTCTGCATCCGGCTCCTGCAGGCCTCCGGGCTCTGTTGCAGAGGCCCCGCAGAGCCCTTTTTGAGCTGCGGGAGGCCCGCGGTGGCACAGACGTCGCCGGGAAAGCACGTGTGTGCATCGCACCCGGGCGTGGGCCGGGGCTGCCCAGGGAGGCCCAGCACCGTGGCTGAGCGCCGGCGTCCTTTCCTACAACGTCTGCAGCGCCCGCACTTGCCGGTGTGACTTCAGTGAACGTGTGCGGGGGAGGCGGTGCAGTCACACCGGGCCGGAGGGCCGGAGGGCCTCCCTGCACTCAGAGCCACCACGCCGGCTGCGAAGTGTGGCCGCAGGAGGGCTGGGCGGGAAGGCGGAGGGTGCGCCCGGGCCTGTCCCCTGCCCGGCTGGCTGGCTGGCCGTGGGCGCCCACGCTTCTGCAGAGGAGCAGCCTTTCCCGCCCTCACCCCGACCCCCGCGGGCTGGCAGCCGCCCCGGCCGAGCTCCCGTTTCCCAGTCAGCAGGGCCCAGGGTCTGCCACAGGCCCAGGGACGGCCTGATCTCACCGTCTGCCTCTAGCCGAGGCCGGAGACATCCCCCTCATCCTGCCACCCCCCAGGGCACCGCCAGGCCCGTGCCTCACCCAGGAGCACGCTGAGCAGCCAGCTGTAGAAGTACTGCGTCCTCCGCGAGTGCTGGCACACGCTCACCACGCAGCCCGCCGCCGTGCGCCGCGTGGTGGGGGAGGGGGCCTTCAGGTTGGCGATGAAAGCCTTCAGCAGGACCTGTGGCCAGGGCCAGGAGAGGCGCATGAGGCCCGCTGTGCGTCCACAGCCTGATGCGCTCCCAACGCTCGCAGCCGAGTCATCACAACCCGGGGCGCTCCGGCTGAACAAAGCCCCGCCGGGCACCCGGGCAGCGCCCAAGGCTCCGCCGCAGCGGCCGGGACAGTGGGAGCTTCTGCTCTGGGGAGGCCGCCCACGGTGTTTGAGGGCGGGTCAGGGAACGACACCGATCACACAAACGCAGTGAAGAAACGGACCCCCCACGAGGCCAAAGAGCAAAGAGTGGAGCAGCTACAGCCTCGCCCGGCCTCAGAGGCGCCCATGGACCTGGCCGTGGACAAGCAGGCTGTTCCTGAGCCCAGAACAACCCAGACGAGGTTCCGGGAAGCGTGGAGCCCCCTCCCCCCCTCCCCGCACACCAAGCCCCTCTGCTCGCGAGGACACACCGGCCCCTCTTCACCTCCTCGCCCACCCGAGCAGAGAGAAGGAGCCGCAGGAGGCAGCCCCTCACGTGCCTCGGAAGGTCTGATGGGAATTATGGGCAGACAGGCCCCGGCTGGGTGGGTGGGTGAAGTGTTGCCCCAGTACACAAGGTTGGCGTTCCTTTCCCAGGCAGGGCACATTCAAGGATCGACCAATGAATGCATAAATGGTGGGACAACAGATGGATGTTCCCCTTTCCCTCCCTCCCTCTCTCTCTAAAATCAATAGATAAAAACTAAAAAATAGCCGAAACCGGTTTGGCTCAGTGGTAGAGCGTCAGTCTGCGGACTGAAGGGTCCCGGGTTCAATTCCCGTCAAGGGCACATCCCCGTTAGGGGGTGTGCAAGAGGCAGCTGGTCAATGTTTCTCTCTCATCGACATTTCTAGCTCTCTATCTCCCTTTCTCTCTGTAAAAAAATCAATAAATTAAAAAAAAAAAACAAATAAAAAATTTTCAAAAAATAAAAAATAAATAAATTATAAGTACTTTCAAATGACTGTCCCAAAGCCCCAACTCCCCAGACTCATTCACAGGCTTGTGACCTGAGGTAAGAATCATACCTTGATTTCATTGTCATTTGCAAAATTGCCAAGCGAAGCCATGATTTTGGGTATCGCCGCAGCCAAGGTCTCCTGAACAGACTCCTCGGGTCTCTTGCTTATCCGAGTCAGGCAAGGCAGGAGGTTTACCAAATAAGGCCTGCAGGTGAGAAAGAACCTGCATTACTCTACCAGGACTACTTTAATACATCTGGTGCCTGTTGGAGAAAAACCAGTTTTTATAGCAAAACAGAACTCAGAGGAGAGGGTCAAACCTCAGCTACAGGAGGGTGAGCTGCACATGAAGTTCAAATGTTGGCAGACGCTCACCCTTCACCTCCCCCATAGCCAGAGGACTCTCCAAAACCCTTTTAAAAATTATATGCAGCCCAGCTGTGTGGCTCAGGGGTAGAGCGTCAACCTATGAACCAGGAGGTCACGGTTCGATTCCCTGTCAGGGCGCATGCCCAGGTCATGGGCTCGATCCCCAGTGTGTGATGTGCAGGAGGCAGCCGATCCATGATTCTCTCTCATCATTGATGTTTCTCTCTCTCTCTCTCTCTCTCTCTCTCTCTCTCTTTCTCCCTCCCTCCCTCCCTCCCTCTCTGAAGTAATTTTTTTTTAAATTTTTAATAAACTTTAAAAATTATTTGCAGTAAATAGTAAGTTATAACACTCATACTGTAAATTAGAAAATAGAGGTAATATAAGAAACATCACATTAGGAGGCGGAAGAAGGCGTGGGGGAGAGATGGCCATAGGAGGAGACTTGCGGGGGGGGGGGGGGGGGGGACGACACACAACAGCGTACAGAGAGAAGGCCGCTTAAATAAACACTGAGACAGACGATGAGGGAAACAGAGGTAAGGGATGAGAATGAAGCTTTCTTGGAAAAGAAGCATTACAGAAAGGGATAGTGCTCAAGCTGAACAGGCCTCAGAGGCAAGACCTGGCTCTAGAGAAAGCTGCCGCCATGCCGACGGACGGACGGACTGACGGACCCGGGCAGTCACGGGTTGGACGAGCCAGGATCTCAGGACCCTGCCAACCGTGGGGAACTCGGCAGCGCCCTCTAGTGCAGGAACAGGCAAGAAGCCGTCTGCACCCAGGCCCAGCTCCGGAGCCTGGGCCACAGTCCTCAGGAGAAAACTGTTTCCGCAGGGACCCCAGGGTAAACAAACCAGCCATCCGAGGAAGACACTCTGGCTTTTGGAGAAGTAGAATCAGGCCAATGAGTCCGCAGAGTGTCTGGGGTGACGGGGCCCTGGGGCAGGCTCCCTGGGCTGGGGAGAAGTCGGGATTGATCTGGACAGTCTGGGGGATGAGCCACAGTGCGAGTGAAGAAATCACATCTCCGGTCGCTGTGGCTGCTATGAGGAGACTATAGCAAGCAGTGAGACAAAAAGACATTTCCCTCGTACTGGATCTCTGTTCAACACAAACCACTGGAACCAGTCACTGCTTCCTATTCACAGTGAGGGCCGGGCCACGCCCGTTCCTAGGGACGTTTGCCAGTTAGGGAGACGAAGGTGGAGTTAAAAGCTACGGTCCTTCTTTTGTTTTTAAGATAGAACTGTTCCAGCCAAAACAGGTTTGGCTCAGAGGATAGAGCGTCGGTCTGCGGATTGAAAGGTCCCAGGCTTGATTCCGGTCAAGGGCATGTGCCTTCATTGCGGGCAGATCCCCAGTAGGGAGTGTGCAAGAGGCAGCTGATCGATGATTCTCTCTCGTTGATGTTTCCAACTCTCTATCCCTCTCTCTTCCTCTCTGTAAAAAAAATCAATAAAATATATATTTTTTAAAAATAGAATTGTTCCATTAGTCAAAACTATTCGCAGTTTAACGCCCACAATTTAGTGCCCATATTGGAAACTCATGTCCTAGACACAGGCACAGAGTCCCCTAACTCCTACTGTGAGCACTGGGGTGGGACTTGACCCCCAAACACTTGGTAAGTCCCTTTTCACGCGCGTGGGCACTGCTGTCACACGGGGCAGGGGAAGACCCTGCTGTCAGGGCACCCACCTCCTACGGGCCTCGGGGGGAGGGGACATGAACAAGCACACGGCGGGTGTGCAGGAACGCTCCTGAGCAGGGAGCCGTGAGGAGAACCAGGACACGGCAGCCCATCACAGCACAAGGCCCAGCTCGGGAAGGGACGTGTGAGCTGAGAGGGAGAGAACTCAGGGAGCGGCCTCCACCGGGACGACGAGAGGCCGCCGCCGCCGAGCAGTAACGCACCTGCACTTCTGAGGCCGCACCAGGTGCGCCAGCTCAGCGAACCGCCACAGCGCAGCGCGCAGGCTCCGGGGAGCGCCGTTCTGCATGGGTTTAACAGAGGAGTTCACGTCAGGGTCACGGAGGACGTCACATAACAAGGGCATGTTTTCATGGTTAACTGCTACTTTTAGAGTCAGGGCCATTTGAATCTTTACTTTAGAAACGTTAAGGTTAGTGAATTTAACTGTAACAACATAAAAGGTAAGTCACCCTTTTAAATTCCCAACTCATCTAATAAGCAGTGCGAGCAGAGGAGAGTAAAACTATGTCTGCTGCTCCAAACAGCTCCTCTCTCGTGGGTGAGACGGCACCTCCCCAGCTGCCCAGGCAGCGAGGCGGCCGCAGCGGGAGCACGGCGCACCTTCTTGATCTCCTTGTAGAGCTCCAGCTGCAGCCTCGGGAGGTTCGAGTCCATCAGCGCCTGCAACACAAGGAGCTGGGCTCAGGCCTCGCCCCGCTCAGGCCCCGCCTGCTCAGGCCCCGCCCCCTCGGGCTCCGCCCCCTCGGGCCCCGCCCCCTCAGGCCGCAGCTGAGGCAGCGGGAGGCAGCCTGCACCGCAGTCAGGCCAAAGTAAATGTTAACAGCAACTAGAGAAAAAAGTCACTGAGAAAAAAGCACATACACACAGGGACTCACAGACTAAGAACGGAAGCAAGTTTAACTGTTATCACCATCAAACACTACAGAATGGCACACCTAATGGCAGGTGGCTCCAATCCATTCAAACCTCTGATCGGAAACCCTGACCAGGCAGCAAGTGCAGATCTTGTGCACTGTGCCAGGTGATCAGCATTAATGGCAAGGCCTGAGGGGGGGGGAGGGGGCTGGGGCGGCGCACCTGCAGGTCAGAGCCTCGGTCTGCCGTGGCACACACGCCCGCTCCCGAGAGTGCTGACCCCGCATCCTCCTGAAAGTTTGGCCCTCCCTTTGTGTCCAGATGCGCCCAGCCTGTGGCCTAGGGACCCGCTGAGCCCACAGCCAGCTGGGAGCCACAGGCCCCCCCCAGGCCCGCCTCCTCCCAGACGCCCGGCTCTCGCTCTGGTCCTGGCCCCAGCTCCCAGGCAGGCCTCCCTGGGCACAGGCTTCTGGTCTGGACTAAGCACTCCTCTGACCGCATCCGAACTGTGCCAGAGCCCCTCCTCCTCCCACACAGAGCACGGAGCCCTGGGACTGACCTCAGCACCCCCTGCTGGGCGGCACACGGCGCAGCTCCTGGCACCAGAGGCTGGCCCCACGGTGTGAGAGGCCGAGCCTCCAGGTTCACCCCCCACCCCCCACCAGGAAGCCTCTACCCCAGCAGCGACCACCCTCGGGGCCCGGGGTCTGCACTGGGCACCGAGTGGCTTCTGCCAGGCCATCTCACACGGGACTGACGGGACTGAGGGCAGAGCACGCGGCCAGGCCGACCGGGTCCCCAGAGCACTTTCCTACATACACAAAGGGCGAACTGCGCCCGGCTCCCCAGCACGGCCCGTGGCAAGGACCCGTGGAGAAGGGAGCGGGCACCTGCTGCGGACCCAACGTGAGCGATGGCTCTGGAGAAAGTGCCAACGACTCTGCCAGCGAGTCCACGGGGGGACGGCGTCTCAGTCTGCACACTCACGACCTCCCGGAGGCTAAAGGACCCCCCTGGGTGGGCTGGGGACCAGGACGCGGAGCAGGGCCGGAGGCAGCACAGGACCAGTGACTGAGAATGAGGGAAGAAGGCGCTGGGCCGTGGCAGCAGGAAGCAGAACAGGCGGCAGCAGACTCAAACTCCACATCAGGAAGCAATCCCGGGAGAAGACCGGTGTCCCCTTCTCTCTCTCTATCTCCCGGCTTCCGCTTTCTGGCTCACCTGCTGTCCTGGGACCCCTCTCTGCCCAGTAACCTGCTGTCAAGTCACAGCTTGACCTGCAAGCAGTGCTGCCTGCCAGACCCCAGGGGGGCAGAGAGGAGCAAAGGAAGGGAGCTAGAGACCTCAAAGGATTCCAGGGCCTTGTGTTCTCTCTGGGATACGCCCCAGCAGCGCACCCAGGAGTTGCCATCAGCACCCGCCGGCCCACACCGAGGGAGGCCAGGCCGTCCGCAGGGCAGCCAGCCGCAGCAGACAGCAGGCAGACCCGCCCACCTGCTGCAGCTCCGAACAGGGCCGTCAGGGCCTTGTTTATTTATGAGTGCATTTACGATGCCCGGGTTAATAAAACCCGCAGGGCTGGGCCCGGCCCTCACCTTGATGACCTTGTTGAGGCACTCGTCAGCCACCATCCTCACGTCCGACTCCGCGTCGTCACTGCACAGCAGGAACAGTTCCATGGCGATGCCCAGCAGTTTCTGGAATTCTGGAGAATTTCTAAGTGAAGGAGGAGAGAATGTCACAGCCAAGAGGAGCCTGAGAAGCCACGGCAATTACACGTCACGTGGCGTCGGGCGTCCTGTCCGGGACGCTGGGGCATGGAACGAGGGCCGATGTCTGTGGTGTGGATCTGACTGGGAGACACGGACCAGTGACGCCAGAGGCTACGCTGGGAGCCAGGTGTGGGCACTGGAAACTCTGCAGCTCCGTCGTTCTTCCGGGAACTTAAAACTATTCTAAAATCTTAAAGTTTATTTACAAAAAAGGAGGTTGTCTTTGCAAGACAAATCTCATTTTTTTAAAGTTTTAATTTAAATGTTTTTGAAAGACTGCTTTTTGTGTATTTTAACTCAATTTTTAAAAAAGACACTGCTTGAGCTTGGCTAGCCGGTTTGGCTCAGTGGACAGAGCACCAGCCTGTGGACCAAAGGAAGGGAACCCGGTCAAGGGCACGGACCTCGATTGCAGGCTCCTCCCGGGCCCGGGCCCTGGTCAGAGCTCCTGCGAGAGGCAACCAATTGATATGTTTCTCTCGCCTCGATGTTTCTCTCAGTCTTTCCCTCTCCCCCCCTCTCCCAAACAAAAGTCCATGAGGAAAATGCCCTCGGGTGAAGATTACAAAAACACACAAATGACACGGCTTGGAACACTTGAACCCAGACAGTCTGCTCTGTGCCCAGGCTCTCTAATCCTCCCCCAGAACATGCTTAGGGAAGGGGGCGAGAGAGGGAGGGAGAGGGGAGAGGGGGAGAGGGAAGGGGAGGGGAGAGGGGGCGAGAGGGAGGGAGAGGGGGAGACATCTTAGGAGAAACATCAATGGCTGTCCTGCATGGGTGCCCAGCCTGGGGTGGGACCCTCAGTCCAGGTGTGTGCCTGACCGGGAACTGAACCAGTGCCCTCCAGGGACAGGGAGCCTCAGCCCACAGAGCCACATTCCACTGAGGTTTCTCTCTCTTCCCTCTCCCTCCCGCTCTGAAATCAATAAAAATAAATAAATGCAAAAGTATTCTCGGGTGAGGATTAACCACAAAAAGGAGCAGGTGCTGCTCATCAGAGTCTGGAGCAGAAGTCCGGGACGGGCGCCGTAAGGCTGAGGCAGGGAGTTGCGATGAAACCCGCCCGGCTCTTCTCCAGTTACCTGAGCGACTGCGCCACGATGTTCTCGCAGATGGTCAGGCAGTGGCTCACCCGGTCCTTCTTGGTGGCCGCGAGCTCCTTCTTTCTGGAAGAGAGGGAGGGGGAGTGAGGCTGTGCTGGCTTAGCGCTCCCCTCCTCGGCCGGCACCGCCGCTCAGGAAGCTCTGGGGCAACTCCGAGGAACCACTGCTCCGCGCTGGGGCAGAGAGCCGCCGGGGTCAGGGTCGGGGTCAGGGTCGGGGTCGGGGTCAGGGTCGGGGTCAGGTCAGGGTCAGGGTCGGGAGGCGCAGAGGGGCTCCCCCCGGGCTTCCTTACTGGTGCTGCTCCGTAGCAACGCCAGGTGACGCTATAACACACCCTGCTTTCCCCAAGTTAGCGGAGAAACTTGGTCCCGGGCATGAATTATAGACAAGGCGGACCGCGTCTACCGCCCCGAACCGCTGAAACAGCCGTCTCGCAGACTCTCAGCCAGGAGAGGAGGTGCGGGCGCCAGGCGAGAGGTGTCCGCGGCTGCCCGGGGCCAGGAGGAGGAGCCGCCGAAGAGGTAGCTCGGGGAGCACAGCCAGGAAAGAAGGAGCACACTAACAGAAACAACCAGAACACCACTGGGTCTCTGAGATGCTATACGTAAGGGGGAGGGGCGCCTAACCTACAAGCCCCTGTGACTAAGGCAGCCCTCAGGCCCCAAAACGTGCGCTGCGGCCAGGGAAGCCCTCCAGAAAAGGACAGCCAAGGTCCGGTGAGAAGAGCAGGGCCTGGTCCAGGGCGAGCGAGGGGCAGCCAGGCCGGGAAGGACAGCCAGGGTCCGGCGAGAAGAGCAGGGCCTGGTCCAGGGCGAGCGAGGGGGCTCCCGGACCGCGGGGGGGAGCGCGGTCCCCACCTGGTGCGGGCGGGACTGACACCAGCCAGCGGGAGCGGAGTGCTGCCACTGGCAGAACGCGTCCCTCCTGCTGACCGTGCCTCCGCTCAGAAGTCCGTGGCCTTGCCTCCCTGCGGCTAGACAGACCCCACTCGGTTCCCAGAAGCAGGAAGGGAGGCGGCATGCGGGGCGCTGTCTGGCCCGAGTCTCTCCCCTTGGCTCCTCGCAGCTGCCGCTCGCTCAGATGGAGCTTCAAGAAGCTGCAGCGCAACGGGAGGGAAGCCAGGCCCTAACTGAGCAGAAGCTGAGGCTCCCCCGTCCTCATGAACCACCCACCTCAGAAGCCCTATGACTGGCCGGGCTGGCATGGCTCAGTGGTTGGGCATCGACCTATGAACCAGGAGGTCACCCGTTCGATCCCCGGTCAGGACACAGGCCGGGGTTGCGGGCTCGATCCTCAGTGTGGGGTCTGCAGGAGGCAGCCGATGGATGATTCTCTCCTATCATTGATGTTTCTCTCTCCCTTTCCAGCCCCCCTCACTATCTATTAAATCCATAAAGATATTCTTTTTTTAAAAGCTCCATGATAGAAGCAACCCAATGCCCTTCGCCCGGCAGGTGGAAAACCAAGCTCTGGCCAGGGGGCGGCGCTGTGCTGCTTGGCAGGGAGAGGCGCCGCTCCCACACGGGGCGAATCTCAGTGCACCAGGCTCACGGCTCCGCTGGATGCGTCCACTCACCAGCACACGACGTCTGGGAGGACAAACCACAGGAACCAGAGTGACCAGTGTCCAGGGGGCAAGCAGCAGCTGACAGCAAAAGGCATGGGCGTGGGTGGCAGGGTGGTTCCGGTTTTCAACTGTAGGCGTGGCTAATGGCTTTATGCATGTGCAAACTGCACAGAACTGCACACCAAGAAGGGCCCGGTTCCCCACGTGGAACTACGCCACAGTTTTAAAGAGAAAGAAGAAAAGTGCTGTGAGACTGAAAATGCTCTCTCCTTTAAACCACCAATCCAGTCTCACAGCAGCTGGTGGAGAGTCAGCTCCTCCTTGGCCCTGCCCGCTGCACTAACCGTGGGAGTACTCATCCGTTGGCCACTATGCTGCCAGCTGGGCGAGTCCCTTGGACGCGGGGTCTCGGACAGAGAAGACGTAAGAAGTAGTAGGCGTCTCAGAGAGTCACTATTGCAGCCCAAGTAGCCACTGCTCCTAAAGGGCCTTAGACAAAGCAGTCCTTGCTAATACTGTAGCAAACACAGGCCATCCCAGCAGAACAGCCTCCCCTCAGCTGGTGAGTAATACATCCTCCCCACAAAGCAGCCACCAACACAGGAGCATAGGAAGCAGCCGCACACCAGCTGCTCATAACACACTTTACGCTAACTCAGACAAGTCTTCCTGCCAAACAGGGGCCTCAGTCTCCTGGGGTACAGAGGAGCATGCCGCACAGTGCAAGATTGCCGCGTCCTTGCTTTTGCACCTGCGAATAGAAAATGAGCCTTGAACACCCTGCTTAGGATTCCCATGCTCAGAGTGGCCTTGAACATCCGGCGTACACTGAATGACTAGGGTTCCTAACACTTAGTTTCCCTAGTTTAAGGCAGCCATCAAGAAAGTAAAAGAGCAGTGATGAATTTAAGCATTTTAGAAAGCAAACACATCCATTACTCCTCAATTTCCAAAGTGAAAATCTGCCCCCGGCCTTCAATGAGCTGAATCCACACTCCAGCTCCAGGCTGGAGGGGAGTGGCCCTCCACGTGCAGTCTCCTACCTGGGTCTGAAGCGATTCCTCAGGGGCTGTACCGAGAACAAGGCTGACAGGCACTATTCTGATGGAGGTCAGAAAAGAAATTCAGACCTGGGTATTCAGCAAGTCAGAATCTAAGCAGAACCTCCATCCTGTGGTGCGTCCACCTCCAAGCCCAGCTTTCCCAGCTGGCACGGGAGAGGCTCAGCAAAAGTGAGGCGGAAGCCAGGTGTCCCAGGTGGCTGACCTGACCAGCTGGCGTGGCTGCCAGAGCACAGCCTGGAGAACACGCTGAGCTCACCTGCATCCAGGAAGAGCCCGCCCTGCTGACGGGCTCAGTCCGCCATAGGCAGGGAAGGAGTGCAAAATTCAAGTGTGTACGACGCATAAAACGCTCCTGGACTCCTCATGACAGCCCACGTGTAGGGACAATGAGTCAGGCTGCCCACGTGCACATCAGCAGTCAGCAGCGTCCTGAAGGAGGAAAAGCCACGCCTCACAGTGTCCCCCTGCCTGACGGCGAGCTGGCCGGCCCGTGGGCACCTCTCCATCTTCTCAGAAGCGACAGATACACATGGGTTTTCCTAAGAACGCCATCTCTCTCCTCACGTGTGGCAAACCAAAAAAGATCGTTAGCAAGAAGCAATACTGCACGCTCTCAAGGCCCGCCCTGGTCCATGAAGGCCTGGTGCCCTGGTCCACGTGCCAGAACTTAAGCCAGTGAAGCAAACCGACCGCCAGAGACAGAACGTGGTGAGGCCTTCCGACCGGGAACAAGGCCCCTCCGACCTCCCTCCTGGTCCACATCCCCGAAGCTCCGGGAATGGCCCAGAAGGAACTCACTCGTGTGGTCGAGCATCTTAAAGCTCAGCGCCTGTGCATCCTATGTCCCTGCTTGGCACACCTGTTCCCTACCTGCTTCTGCCCAACAAACAAACCGTGGGATGGGGTTAGGCTGAAGAAACAATACGTCCGGCTGCCTCACTCCGCACCGAGGGGAAGTGAACCTGCGGGAAGGGCAGCCTCGCTCCGGGCGGGGCCTGGCTGTGGGGTGAGTGCCGGACGCACAGTCCTGGCTGCTCCCACTGCAGGCAAAGCAGTCACTTCAGCTTGGCCTTCAACCTAAGGCAGACCCCTCCGCCGCCCACTGAGCGGTGAACAGTCTGCGGGACACACGCCTGGAGGAGGCCGCGGCCACCCAGGCCGGGCTGTGTGGCCCGTCGTAAGCCGCGTCCCAAGGGGGCCAACCAGAGACCAGATGAGCGGCGGGGACAGGTGGACAGGGCAGTGAGAGCGGTGGCGGCTGCAGAGCCCCGTGAACTCAGCACCGTCACTCAACTGCGCACTCGGAAATGGTGACTTAGAATAATCACAATCTCCCATTTCACTCTGCCTGCAAATCCACGGCTCTTCCTCCGCAGAGATCCCGGATCTGACCCCCTCCCCACCCCCCGCTCTCCCCACGGCTGCTTCCTTCCCATCCCTGTCCCCAGGCCAGACTCCGGCTCCCCCACTCCACAGGAGCCAGGAGCTGCCGGCCCCTCTCCCTCCCGCTCGCACCCCCAGCCACCACATCCCTAAGCCTGCACCACGCATCTGGCCTCCAGGCCTGAAACAGTGTCATTTCTAAAACGGTTTGCAAACAGGATCACAGCGCGCGGTGTCGGGGTGGCTGTCCGTGCTTCTCTGAGCGCAGCGGCCGGGCTGCCCCCTCACTGCTCAGCAGATCAGTCACCTGTTGCCGGACAGCGCGCCAGTTTCCAGTCTTAGGAGTAAAGCTGTTCGGAGCCGGGCCCAGCTTCCGGGCCCTCCGTTCTCCAGGGCAATGCCCAGGAGGCTGCGGCGGGAACACAGAGACTGGCGCACTCAGGGCAGGCAGCTGGGCGCCCACCGCAATGGCTACGGGACTCGGAGGCATGGGGTCATCAGTGACCTCTCCATGTCCACCTCTGCCGGCGTCAGGCCCCGCGGCTGACCCTTGCTGACCCGGCCTCAGCCTCATCGCCTGCGCCTGCCCTTCCTTCTGCCTGGGCACTGGCTACTCACTCCTCGGGGCGCACTCCTGCTCCCCAAGGGGACGCTCACTGTCTCCTCTGGCCCCGTGTCTGTCCCCTCAGCACTGCGACCCTAAAAACCCGCACAGCCCTCTCCCTTCCTCCATTAGCTCTCTCCACTGTGTTTATCTCATCGGTCCCATCCGCCACTGGAACCCAGGGCCCAGAGCAGGGCCTGGCACACAGTAGCTCATCTAGTCGGCTCCCCACTAAAGTCCCCCCAGTAGCTGAGGCTCGTAATGCCCAGCTCACCGTCGGTGCCACAACCTGTCTGCAGCCGCACAGCGCTCCAGGGCCTAGGACAGGAGCTACACGCCCCGGCGGCCCCCGGCCCCCTGAGCAAGCCTCCCTGCCCATGTGCCACCGCACTGCCCGCACCCACGGAGGCCCGCTCCCCCACAGAGCTTCCGCAGCTCTCCTGCACACGGGCTGCCCACAGGAGCCGGTACGAGGCGGACTCTGACGCAGGAGGTCCGAGAGCGGGCACACTGTGCTTCTCTAAGCTCCCCCTGACACCGAGCGGCTGCCCTGAGGCCCCTCTTGTCCCGGTCTAGGATCAGAGCTTATCCCACTTAACACGGTGAAACAGTCCTTATGTCGTCTCAGGTGTCCTTCCGCCTGGACAAGGCAGACCTATTATCCACGGTGCCAAGTGGCTCCCTTGCCGTCCGGGGGTCACTGGGGTGGGGCCCGTAAGGTGGAGGACACAGGTGGAGCCAGGACGATGCTAGACCTTTGCCTCTGCACCTCCAAGAGCCCTTCAGAAGTGAGTGCGCAGTGTGATGCAGCAGTCAATACGGTCCCACAAACTGAGGCCAGACCCTCCACCAGCAACACGACCCCCACTCGCTTCACTGCGAGTAACAAACTGTGACCTTCAATCAGGCCACATTTTTTAGATATAACAACTAATGTGCAGCAGCCACAGACAAGACAGAACACTGGGTGAACTCATCCAAATTAAAAACTTTTCAATGGGGCCAGGGGAAATAAAAAAAGTTAATTTTTTAAAAAATTAAAAACATTTTGCTTCAAAGGACACTATAAAGAAAATAAAGAGAAAGCCCACAGAAAGAACATTTTTACAAATCGTATCTTATCCTACCTAATAAAAGTATAATATGCAAATCAACTGAACAGCAGAGCCACAGAACAGCAAAAGGACTGGTCGCTATGATGTGCACTGACCACTAGGGGGCAGATGCTCAATGCAGAAGCTGCCCTGGTGGTCAGTGCCCTCCCATAAGTGGAATGCCAGTCAGTCATAAGCTGGGTTCACAGCTGGCAAACCAAGCGGCAGGCAGCCAGTAAGGAGCGAGTGGTCCCAGACTGTGAGAGCCCTGGATGTGAGAGGGATTGGGCCTGAGCCACCAGGCGGGTGAGGGGTCCTGGTCCTGGAATGGGAGAGCAGGCCGAGCTGAGCAACGCCACCCCCCACCAGTGCACTAATCTTGTGCACTGGGCCTCTAGTATCTGACAAGAGTCTAGTACACAGACTAATTAAAGAACGGTTACAATTGGATAACACAAATAACTAAGAAATGAGAAAGAATGAGGACAAGGGCTTCACAGAGTCTGGGTCTCTAATCTTCCTCAAAAGACAATACACTCTTACCCGTGTAAGCTACTGCAGGAGGGATTTGCTGTGTGCACTGAATGTAACCCTAATGACGGCTAACGACAGCCAAACTAAATGATGCTCAGTAGACGGAGGCGAACAGGTCCCAGGGCCCTGCCTGGAAACCAGCCCCTTCTCAGTCAGCCACGTTGCCTCTGCGAACGCCCTGGCAGACCCCCCCTCTCCCCCCCGACGCTGCAGGCTCCCTACCAGCCCGGCCGCCTGCGCCCCTCACCTGTTGTCAGCCAGTGTTCACCGTGAAGTGGAAGGAGAGTCCAGCTAGTCCTCGGACCAAAGGCTCTGATGACTTTCTATCCGCTGAGAATAAACATCAGTGCCTTATTCCCACTACGGGGGGCAGGGGGAGTGTTATTGAATGGGGTGGGCCTTCTCCTACCTCTCTGGCCTCACTCCTTCCCACCCAGAGTTCCCCTGTCTGCTCAGCAGGTGCAGCTCAGGGACTGAGCGTCCACCTATGAACCAGGTCAGGTTTGATTCCCGATCAGGGCACAGGCCTGGGTTGCAGGCTCAATCCCCAGTGTGGGGCCTGCAGGAGGGTGCCAATCAATGATTCTCACCATTGTTTCTCGCTCTCCCTCTCTAAAATCAATTTTAAAAATACTTTAAAGGAGCTTCCCTCACTAATTCAATCATTCGATCAGCCAAGCTGACCTCTGTGCCATTCCTCCTTGGGCCTGTTTCCCGGCCTAGAATGCCCGTCCACCCCACCCCTCACGGCTACTTCCTGGACCGCTTCAGTTATTTACTCAAAGCCACCTCCTCTGTGGACACCTGACCTAAAATGTCAACATCTTACTACCCCGACGCTGCCCGGTCCCCTGGCCTGCTCTGCCACTCCTCCTCCTGCAGATCTGTCATCTCTGGTCCACTCCCTGTGCCCCAGAAACAGGAAGCTCCCTGAGTGCAGAGCTCAGGAAGTGTTTCTGGTGAGGAGACAATTAAAGTCAGGGGAAAGCAGGTGGGAGCCTGAAGGAGAAAGTGTCAAAAGCAAATGTCAGCAGCCTCCCAAGCTCCGCAAGCCCTGCATGCCGGTCCCACTCGGACCCTCATCCCACGCAGGAGCCAGCCAAGAGCAGGCACTCAGGTCCCCCCAGCGAAGCCCACGCGTGGCTGTGACCCGCCAGCTCGCACACTGCCTGGCTCTGGGAGCATTGCTCTTCAGGTGCTACTTACCCAAACGTAACATTAAAACAGCCACGAAAACAGAACTGGCACTTTCTAAGCTGCTTTGCCAACCCTCACTTTGGGGAGCGAGTTTTTCACCTGAAGCATCGGAACAAGAAATGCCAAGATCCAAACTTGTCATCAATGAGTTTGTTACTCAAAATTTATGAATACCTGCGTTCTCAACAGCAAAATACATAATGTGGTGTTTGTGCATTTTAGTTAAAAAGACTGTAGTTAAGCCTAATGCAGTTTGTTTCAGAGCATGCTAAGAACCTTTAAAGGTTACTATGTTGAAATACTTTTGTTTTTAAGTAACTTAAAATCTAGCCTCTCATATGCTCAGGTCACATCTGGAGGAGCCGCAGGAGGAAGTGTGATGTGCTTGCCTCTGGGGACAGTCAGGCACTTGGGAGAAAGGAGTGGGAGCGAGCTTTTTAATTGTTACCTTTGGAACCGCCATCACATGCATGTACTGCTTATGCAAACACAATGGATTATCATTTTTAAGTGAGTCAGTCACATCACCTTAACATAAACGAGTGAAACAGAGTCTAATTTGTCAAGCCAACTTTAGAAGGAAATCACTTTATACCCACGTTTTGAAGATAAAGCGAATTCAGCAGGCTCCGTCAAATCAGCACAAGAACACAGGGCATATTTTAAGGTTGACAACGTCTGGCCCAGCCACCGGGGGCAGCAGTGAGATCTTGCTTCCCACCCAAAACCCTGGTGCCCCCTGTTTACACAGGAGCCAGGCCCTGAGTGAGCTGGCTGTACCTCCTGGAGAGGCAGTGCCGTCACTCGGGAATGGGTGGTAGCTATAAACCACTTGTGGTAATAATTTATATTAGGAATAAAGTTGTTTTATAAACTTTTCTCTAAGTAGCCAGACAGGTTTTCCACCTCTTAGAACAACAATTGATTTCTAAATTTTATTCCAACAGAGAAGCCCCACGTTACTCTGCAAATCCACATTTTCTCATTAAACTCTCAGAACACAGCCAGGATCATTTCGGAAATACAAAGAACAAGGAAACGCGGCAAAAGAGAGCCAGTCTGAGCAGAGTGCGCTTCTTCAAGAGGCTCCCACCTTGCACACCGCGGGTCAGAAAGCGGCGGCCGCAGCGGGGAGGCGGGCCGCTCCGGGCGCCCCAACCTCTCCGCACAAGGACTGGGGAGAAAGGGGGAGCCCGAGGGGTCTGCTAGACGGTGCTCTGACGGCCTCTTTCTTTCTGTTTCAAAAATTCTCGCAGGCACAAGCCTGGGAGACCCCAGTACCCAAGCCGGACCGGGATGTGGGCGGTGAAGCCCGCCCGGGAGCCGTCCGAGGTCTGCAGACACCGCGTCCAGCCGCCGGGCTAAGCACCGGTGAGCCGGCATCCCGCTCATCCCCAGAGCGCACGGGCGAGGAGCTGCAGCCAGCGCTCCCCCACACCACGCCGGGGTTATTACTTCCCACTTGTTAATAATAACCATCGAAGTGGGTCACCCCTTCCTGGACAACCGCAACTCCTTCCACTGCGTGCAGACCAAGCCTGAGCCAGACAGCGGGCTCTCTCGCCGCTGCCCAAACGCCCGGCGGAAGGTGGGCGCGCGGCCTCCGTCCAGGGCTGTTTCTAGGGCCGCGGCCGCCCCCCCCGCCGCAGGCATGATGTCATCTCACCCGCACCCGCCCGGCGCCCCCCGCGCTCCTCCGCTCCCGGGGGGAGGGCAGGGAAGTGGCCCGGAGGGAGCCGCACGGGACGCGGCCTCGGCCCTGCCAAGTTCTCTCACAACACGCCCGGTTTCCCGCAAACGCGGAGCAGCAAGTTCCTCCCCTCACTTCGCACCGAAGGGACGGCGGGGCTGAGGCCGGGCCCGCCGCGGCGCCGTCCGGGGTGAGGCTGTGCCCGCCCGCGGACGGACGGAGACCCGCGCGTGGGGCCGGGAGGGGCCGGGCCGGTCCCGCGGCGGGAGGGGCAGGCGCCCTCCGCGGAGGCCCCGTCGCTGCGGCCCGGGCTACAGGGACAGGCGTGGAGCGGCCGGGGGCCCGCACTCACGGACGGTGCAGCGGCTCCTCGGCCACGGCCGGGCCGGGCGGCGGCGGCGGGGGTGGCGGGGGCGGCGGCTGCGGCTGCGGCTGCGGCTGCGGCGGGGGCGGCTGAGCCTGTGGCGGCGGCGGAGGCGGCGGCGGCGGCTGCTGCTGCTGTTGCTGCTGGAAGGACTTGAGGGATTCGAAGGCCTTCATCAGCTTCTCCAGGGTCGCCATGGCGACCTCCCGCCCCGCGGGGACAGCGACCGGAGCCCTCGGGCCGGCTGGCGGCGCCGCTCAGCAGCGCGGCAATGAATGGGGTTCGCGGCCGCTGGCAGGAACGGAACCGAGGCGCTCGGCCATCTTGGACCAGTCCCGGCAGCCCCCGCGGCCCTGCGTCCGACGACGCTCCGCCGTCGGGGCGGGGCCAGGCCGGGTCGCCGGGATTGACAGCTAGAGGCGATGGCCTCTGCCAATGGCCGGCCCGCGCCCCGCCCATCCGCTAGCCTTCAGGAGCTGGAGCAGCCACTGAGGTAGCAGCGTCCCTGGAGGCGGGGCCTGGCGGGGAGGGCGGGGCGTGGGGAGGAGCGCGAACGCTGCGAAGTGGGCGTGGCGGTGAGGGCGGGGCCTGGCGGTAAGGGGCGTGGCGAGGGCGGGGCCTGGTGGCGAGGGTGGGGCGGGTGGCGATGGCGCGGTAGGGCGGCGAGGGGCGCGGCCAGGCGGTGAGGGGCGGGGCAGGTCGGGCGCCCCGCGGATCGAGCCCCCTACAGACGCCTGGGGTCGCAGAGAGGCTGAGGGTCGGGCTTTTCCTGCAGGAGCACAGGTGGGTGCACCCTGCCCGTGTGGTAGGTGCGGAGACCGGAGGAGTTGGTCCTTCTGGCGGGAGGGAGCCCAGCGTGGCCCCCACAGAGGACAGGGAGCCCGGGGCCGGCTCCCGCGGGCGGCGCCCGGAGTCTGCAGCGGAGAGGAAGGGCCTGGGTGGGCCCTGAGGGCGGAAACCTGCCTGGCAATGCCTGCTGCCCAGCGCTCCGCGGGAATGACTGCCCACCCCGAGCGCCCGGAGGAAGAGGACTCCTGCCCCGCACTGCACGGTGGGCGCCTCCTGCCTGTGCCGGCCCAATGGGGCCTGGCTCCTGGGCCTCAGCACCTCAGCCAGTGCGGCCACCCGCCCGAACCTGTTCGCCGTCCTCCTGGAGAACCGAGCTGGGGAGGCAGTGTGCACAGGAGGAGCCTCCGGCGCCCGCTCCGGGCAGGGCCTGTCCTGGGCAGGAGCCTTGCCTTCACCCTCCTCAGGGCTCAGCTGGCCCGCCCCGGTCCGGTGGGAGAACTGAAACCCAGGAAACCTTTCCATAGGGGACGGCAGTGCCCCACAGTCCTTCCCTGCTGTTGACAGAGGCCTCGCCCCTCCGCCCCTCCTGGAGAGGGCTCCCCTGGGACTGGCCACAAGAGCTCGAGGCTCCCATCTTGCTGTCCGGCACCCTCCTGGCTCACAGGTGCATGAAGCAAGCTGCCCCACCGGAGAGGCCCCATGGCAGAACGGAGCCCGCCGGCCCAGGAGCCTCCAGGTGGAGGTGCGGTACTGACCACAGGCTGTGGGCGCGGGAGTGGAGGACCCGGAGAAGCTGGTCCATTCCTGGCCACAGCACTTTGGCCCTCAGTGAGGGTCGCACGGGCTGCCTGCCCAGCAGAGGCCATGAGCTGGCGGCCAGGGCTGCTCTACAAGGCGCCACAGCCTAGGGCCCAACAACAGGAACCGTCTTCTCCATCCTGGAGGCTGGCAGCCCAAGACCAAGGTTGGACAAGGCCGTCCCCCGGGCCTCTCCTAGGCGTGAAGAGGGCAGCCTCCTCCCTGTGCCCTCACAGGGTCTTCCTGTCTGAATCCCACCCCTCTGCTCATAAGGACACCAGGCAGCTCAGGTCAGGACCCCCCCAGATGGCCTCATTCTTCCTCTTCCAAGTCCCCATCTCCAAATAGTCACCTTTGGAAGCGCCAGAGGACTCCGTGTGAATTCTGAGGGACCCGTTTTTATTGGGCACTGTCCACCGGTTAAAACAGCGCTGCCCACTCTTGCTTTGCGCAGGTCGCAGCCACGTGCCTAAAGGAGTCCTGGCGCCGAGATGGAAGCAGGATGGACACGTGTTCGAGGCTCCTGCTGCCTGAAACGGGGTGTACTGTTGGCACCTGGGCGCTTGCTTTGGGTCACGAGGACACCACACCTGGGACAGCAGCCTGGAAGGAGCGAGGGCCCATGGGACTGGGTGATGCCCTGCCAGCCTGGCCTGCCCATCTCATGAGAATCTGGGAGAGAGAATTCTATTTTGTGTTTCTGTGTTTTTTGGTGTGTTTTATTTCTTTTTTATTGATTTCAGAGAGGAAGGGAGAGGGTGAGAGAGAAACATTAATGATGAGAGAGAAATATTGACCGGCTGCCACCTGCATGCCCCACACTGGGGATCAAGCCTGCAACCTGGGCACATGCCCTTGATCGAAATCTAACCTGGGACCCTTCAGTCCACAGGCTGTCACTCTATTCACTGAGCCAAACCAACTAGAGCTCCATTTTGTTTAATCCACTGTTGTTTTGGATTATTCTGTTTATATGCTCCTGAACTAAATTCTAATCATTTCAGAGACATAGGTCATTGAGACCTAATATTACCACAACAGATCGTGACTGCTTCAGCCGTGGAGGAGAGAGAGTTATCTGCCTAGAAATTACTATAATCCTGACAAGAAATCTTATAAGGAAGCCTTACAGAAAGGGACTGTCAAGAAGGCAGGTTTTTTAAGTTCAGAGAAAAGCTTGGTATACTCCAGTGGTCGGCAAATTCATTAGTCGACAGAGCCAAATATCAACAGTATAATGATTGAAATTTCTTTTGAGAGCCACATTTTTTAAACTTAAAACTTCTTCTAATGTCACTTCTTCAAAATAGACTCGCCCAGGCCGTGGCATTTTGTGGAAGAGCCACCCTCAAGGGGCCCAAGAGCCACATGTTTGCCGACCACGGGTATAGTCCAAACGCAACAAAGATTAACTAACACAGCTGGGTGGGCAATCTGGCATGTCTCCAAAATCTTCACAATAGCACAGGCCCTGACCAGCAAATTTATCCAGGAAGGTGATCGTGGATGTGTGAGGACCATCACTACCTTCAGCAGCACCTGGGACAAAGCAAGGGAACAACACAGAAACTGGGCAGGATGGGCTAAATGAGTCAGGATAGAGCCATAGGACGGAAAACCAGACATTTTCAGAAAGCACAAAAGGCACGGAAAAGGGTCGACAATACATTCACAATTGCACAGGTGCACATACTCCTACCTCTCTTTGTAAACAAAGGGAAGCGCACACACTCCCTGGCCAGTGTGGCTCAGTCAGTTGAGCATCATCCCATGCACCAGAAAGTTGGGGCGCATGCCTGGGTTGTGGGTTCAATCCGTAGTAGGGGGCATGCAGGAGGCAGCCAATCAGTGTTTCTCTGTCACATCGATGTTTCTCTCCCTTCTTCTCTAAAATTCAATAAAAACATTTTTAAATTTAAAAAAAAAAAGCAACATACACATGCATAAAAGAGACCTGGTCACCAGGTTAGTCACAGTGACTCTCGGTGGGCAGGGCAATTAGAGGGCAGAGTGCGCACAGCACAACACAGTGATTTATATCTTAATCCATATGCTTTTTTGCAGTATTCAAGTCTCAGCAAGGAATGTGTGCTATTCAGGAAAAAACATAAAAGAATAGGTTTTGGTGAGGAGCTAAGAATAAGTGCCTAGCAACACACCTGCCCAGGAGGAAAGGCAGGTGCCTGGATGTATAAAGCAGCCTGGCATCACCTCTCACACAGGGCCCTGTCGTCTGCCCTGAATGCAAGACCAGATGGAATCTGTGGGGGCGAGGCCTGGGCTAGAGGAAGAAGGAAGCATGAAGCGAAGCCAAGAAGCACAATGAACTGGACGCGCGCACACACACACACACACACACACACACACACACACACGGCATAGGGCATGGAAACAGCCACTGCTGTTCTGAGCAGTCAGCATTTATTCCACTGCCCTCTTCCCCCCACCCTTACCCCCATGTGCTGTTTCCATTCCTCTTCCCTCCTTCCTGTCCCATGATCTTCCATCCGGACCATGTTCTTCTGCCTGGAAAACGCCCATTAGAATTTCTCTTCCATGGATCTCGTGTTGCTGAAGTCTTTCCGCCTGTTTATCTGAAAATGCCATTCTTTTCCATCATTCTTAATGGACTTGTGGCTGGCATGGAATTCAATGTTGGCAGACACTTCCTGTCAGCAAATGAAAGACCTGAACTGTATTCCACCCCCTGTTCTTGTTGAGAAGTCAGTCATTGCTCCTTTGAGTGCAATGGTTTGGTTTGGTTTCCCCCTCCGGCTGCTTTCATGCTTCTCTCCCTTTGCTCTGTAGTTCACTGCGCGGCAGGAGGCGTGAGGAGAGAGGACCGCTGGTCTGCAAGCCCAGCAAGGAGGTTCTCCGGGGAGACGAAGGGGTGAGCCTTTGTTTCGAGGTGCGGGCCTTTGCTGGTGCACTGAGAAGCTGTGTGTTCTCCTGGCCAGCCAACCCGTCCCCCACGTCGGAAACCTGCCATTGTGGCATGATCGGCCCAGGAATCCCTATTCCCTTCCCGTCGCCCTGTACGTACAGAGAGCGGGCAGCTTAGACCACCCTGGCCAGGGAGAGCGATAACAGGCCAAATTAGTGCCATTAGTGCCAGCCAAACCAAGAGACATGAAGCCCGGGAATAACAACCACAGCCCCCACCCCCATTAGAGCCAGACAAATCCAAGGTAGAGGTGAACCTGACCAGCGTCCCAGCCCCACTAGACACTCACTTTGATGCACCAGCAGTGGGACACCTGAAAAACTGGTGGATATTCTGATTGAGACGCCCCTGAAGTTCCCACTACAGAAACCAGAAAATCCCTCAGCAAAGGCCCAGCACGTGCATTCGTGTTTTCGCCTTTACTTTTATTGATTTTTTGATTTTTCAAGAACTTATTTCTGTTCAGTAGCCATTAACTTTTGCTTTTGTCCATTCATTTCTTCTCTGTTTTTCTTGATGTTTTTTTCTATCCTTTGAGTGAGAGGCTCAGTCCTGGTATTTCCATGTGCTCACTTTGGTTGGTCTAACTAGAAGCTACAAATGTCCTCTGAGCACTATCCTAGTTGTGTCCCATTCAGCCAGACCTAGAGGAATGGTGGTCATTTTCTAGTTCTGTACTTTTGGATTATAGCAGAGGCTATAGATTTACCGCATTTGTAATCAGATACTCTTGACTATATTTCTTTTCAAACTTATTAGGATTTCCTTTGTGACATAATAGTCACTTTTAATGCATGTTCTATGGGCATTTGAAGAGAAGATACATTCTCTATTATCTGCATGTCGTGTCATTATGTAGTATGTGTATGTCTCTCTAAAAGCATGTATCTACACACACCCACCCACAGGATGCCCCTCACCATGCTCCAGGTCCGCTCTCTCCAGACTCGGAGGTGGCTTCGGCTTCCCTGCTCTGCTAGGGAACGCCACAGCTGGGCCTGGTGAGCAGTTACTTCTGACCATTTTGTCTCATCTGAGGACTACGCCTTCAGCGTACACGTGCCTCCTGCTTGGCTCAATGCTTTCGGCTGGGCTCTGCCTTGTCAGACATTCCGACATGGGGCCTTCGTTATGGACACTAGTATTTTCCTGAGATGTGTTGGCAGTGGTTACACCTCAACTTTCTCTCACTTTTACAGTGTGTCTCAGACAACTCAACTGGGTTTTGCCTCGTGACCCAATCTGGAATCTTCCCCTTTAATTGGTGAGTCAGGACTATTTACATAAAACTGGCCAGTTTTATTAAAGAAAAATTTTGCATGGTTTATTTTCCACAGTCTGCCCTGGCATACTTTTTTTTTAATATATTTTTATTGATTTTGTACAGAGAGAAAGGGAGATAGTTAGAAACATCGATGAGAGAGAATCAGTTGCCTCTTGCACACCCCCTACTGGGGATATGCCCGCAACCAAGGTACATGCCTTTGACCGAATCGAACCTGGGACCTTTCAGTCCCCAAGCCAACGCTCTATCCACTGAGCCAAACCGGTCTCTGCTTTTTTTTTTTTTTTTTTTTTAACATATTTTATTGAGTTTTTACAGAGAGGAAGAGAGAGGGATAGAGAGTTAGAAATATCAATGAGAGAGAAACATCGATCAGCTGCCTCTTGCACATCCCCCACTGGGGACGTGCCCGCAACCAAAGTACATGCCCTTGACCAGAATCAAACCTGGGACCCTTCAGTCCGCAGGCTGACGCTCTATCCACTGAGCCAAACTGGTTCCGGCTGCCCTGGCATGCTTCTAGCCCTACATATTAACCTGGGTCGTGGATAGCCAGTGCCCAAGCAAGGATGCTCTGCCCACAGCACCCAGTTCAGTCATGTTGCCACTGTGGTGATGGGCGCCAGGCTTGGCAGCGTGGCCTCGTGCTCTGGCCAGGATGACCAGTTTCGCTTCGCCTTGTGTCCTCACCTGCAGAGTCTGTGTGTACCCCAGCACGGACTCCCCACTTTCCATGGCAGGAGGGAGCTAGAGTGGATCGACTCCACTATCTTCCTGCCTCAGGTGTGGACAGCCCCCAACCAAGAGCAGCTGCCAGGATGGCCGGGGAGCAAGAAAGTTACACGTTATTTTATGTCATAACACACACACACCTCCCACTAAACTGGATTCCTTCTGAGTATGCTTGTACAGTGCCTGTCCTCGGGAGGAGAGCTGTACCGGGGAGGGGAGCTGTGGGAGCTGTACCGAGGAGGGGAGCTGTACCAGGGAGGGGAGCTGTACCGGGGAGGGGAGCTGTCCCCGGGAGGGAAGCTGTGGGAGCTGTACCAGGGAGGGGAGCTGTACCGGGGAGGGAGCTGTACCGGGAGGGGAGCTATACCGGGAGGGGAGCTGTACCGGGGAGGGGAGCTGTACTGGGAGGGGAGCTGTACCGGGAGGGGAGCTGTACCGGGGAAGGGAGCTGTCCCCGGGAGGGGAGCTGTACCGGGAGGGGAGCTGTACCAGGGAGGGGAGCTGTGGGAGCTGTACAGGGGAGGGGAGCTGTACCGGGGAGGAGAGCTGTACCGGGGAGGGGAGCTGTACTGGGGAGGGGAGCTGTACCGGGGAGGGGAGCTGTGGGAGCTGTACTGGGGAGGGGAGCTGTACCTGGGAGGGGAGCTGTACCGAGGAGGGGAGCTGTACCGGGAGGGGAGCTGTACTGGGTAGGGGAGCTATACCGGGGAGGGGAGCTGTACCGGGAGGGGAGCTGTACCGGGGAGGGGAGCTGTACCGGGGAGGGGAGCTGTACCGAGGAGGGGAGCTGTACCGGTAGGGGAGCTGTACCGGGGAGGGGAGCTGTGGGAGCTGTACCGGGAGGGGAGCTGTACCGGGGAGGGGAGCTGTACCGAGGAGGGGAGCTGTACCGGGAGGGGAGCTGTACCGAGGAGGGGAGCTGTACCCGGGAGGGGAGCTGTACCGAGGAGGGGAGCTGTACCGGGGAGGGGAGCTGTACCGGGAGGGGAGCTGTACTGGGGAGAGGAGCTGTACCGGGGAGGGGAGCTGTGGGAGCTGTACCGGGGAGGGGAGCTGTGGGAGCTGTCCCCGGGAGGGGAGCTGTACCGGGAGGGGAGCTGTACGGGGAGGGGAGCTGTATCGGGGAGGAGAGCTGTCCCCGGGAGGGGAGCTGTACCGGGAGGGAAGCTGTACGGGGAGGGGAGCTGTATCGGGGAGGGGAGCTGTCCCCGGGAGGGGAGCTGTCCCCGGGAGGGGAGCTGTACCGGGAGGGGAGCTGTACCGGGGAGGGGAGCTGTACCGGGGAGGGAGCGGGAGTTGGTGCGTGCTAGAGCAGCCACTCCAGGGTGCCTGGCAGGATGAGGTGTTCCGGAGCTCTGTGGTTACCCCGCCCTCAACACTTTCAAGGTGATGTGTAAGGACAGAGAAGACCCATAAGTCACATTTTAAGCCCCGCACGACGCCCTTCCCCCCAATAAAACAAGACTGTGTTCCCCAGCCCCGCTCCTGGAGGGGCCCAAGGCCTCCCTCCCCGCACAGCTGGCCCCTCCACAGGCCAGGCCATCTCCTCTCACACAGTGAGAGCGCAGCCAAGTCTGGGGGGTCTGTGCAGAGCTCCGCGTGGGAACCGCTCTCCCCAACCCCAGGAGATGAGCTCCTTCTCTCCAAGCAGCCTGAGCCCTGGCCTTCGGCTCAGTCACCTGACCCCCATCCTTGGAGGCACTGTGGGCACGGAATCACAGGCCGCTGCACAGAACCCCTTTAACACAGTCCAGGGCTGGTGAGGAGCCCCCGACGGCCAAGTCCAGGCCTCAGGGCCTGGGGGCACCTCTTTCACAGGGCAGGGGCATCTGGCGACCAGCAAAGACCCGCACACGCAGGGATGCACGCACCCGCAGGGAGACAGACGCTCTGCACACACTGCGGAAGCAGACGGGCGGCTCTCACGCTGAGCCCTGGGCCAGGAGGGCCGGCCTGCCGCTTCCTGCGAGCACTGGAGGAGCTGATGCCCAGCCCGTCTCCACCCTCTCCATGGGCATGAGAAGCTTGAGCCCCCCACAAAGGGGTTTGGGACGCCACAGCCATCCTTGAGGGGCCTTTCCTTCAGGCCAGCTGTGGTGGAAAAACTGCAGACACGGGCACGTTAAGCCGCGTCAGACCTGTTTATTGCCATCACAGCGAGGACGAGCACGGAGCCAGCTCCTGGCGTGGGGAGGCTCTGCGCCGGCGCATTCCCGCAGCAGCTCCTCGCGGCTCCACAGTTAGCTCAGGCAGCCCTGCAACACACGCCCCGTCAGTCCTGTTCGGAGGCAGCGCTTACCTTTCCCTGCGAACTCTGGGTGCTCACACGTTTTCTTTACTTCGTGGCACACTGCCCTCTGGTGGCTCTCCGTGCTCCCCATTGCACAAGCGCTCCTAATTACCCACCCTGCGCTCTCAGGAACCAACAGGGCTCCCGGCCTCACAGCACGCCCCCAGCTGCGGTTCCGGTTCTCAGGGGCGCCGGAGCGGTGATCACAGGACAGGCCGCACTGAGACAGGCTCTCCGGCGGGCCCGGAATTGCCCAGGCCTCCCAGAGGGATGCGGTCACGGTCAGCGCGCTCCGAGGCTCATGCCCCTGCAGCGAGCTTTCAGAGTGTGAGTGGACAGCTCTGAGGGAAGCCCGGGGAGTGGGCAGGAGCCAAGCAGGAGCCCACCCATCCAAGGAGAGAACGTCACGGGGAAATGCTAACTGCAGCTGCTGCGGAGAGCCTTCAAAGCAGCAGCAGCAGCCTTCCTGCGAACGCGGCAATGAGCAGCGAGTGAGGGGAGTGACACGCGTCGTTCTGAGGCTGGCCTGTGCGACACTCCTCGCGAGCCCAGCGGCCAGCGCGGCCCGGGCAGCGGGGCGCCTGCCCTCCGCTCTCCCTCTGGGTCAGAGCAGATCCACGCACAGCAGAGGTGAGGGGTCCGCTGGCTCCACAGCACCACAGCTGGCTCCACACCACGTGCCAGCCCGAGGCGGGAGGCGTCAGGGAACGAAAAGCCAGCTCCAGCGCGGTGAAGCATTTTCCTACCACATCACACTGAAAAGCCCACACAGTGCCGGGCCGGGACGCTCACCACTCTCCTGAAGAGCCTGTGGAAGAAGCCTGCCTTCTGCGGCGAGCGGGCTGGCTTCTTGGGGTGGGCCTGAGCTTCCCGGGCTTCCCGGTCTTCACTGTCATTGATGTCCTGGAAGCATCCCGACTCGATCATCTGCATCACAGAAGGCAGGGCAGAGCAGCGGGCAGACAAGGGGTCAGCCAGCCCCCAATTCTACTGGCCCTGCTCCTGGCCTCTTCTTGGGTAACCTGGCCTCCCCTCCCCTCCCCCCCCCCCCCCCCCCCGCGGTGCCTCCAGCCCAGCTTAGGCCAAGGGGCTCAGGGCTGGGAGCCCCCTCGGACCCAAATGACCACCTCTGCCCGCCACCTGTGAAGGGCCCAGGGACAGCGGCCATGGCTAATTCTACCTCTCACACCCTCACAGCTGTGTGTATGTGACAGCTAAGGAGATGCCGTCACACATGTACACACACGTCCTTGTCATTTCCCCTGGCACCCTGACAAGCAGTACCTCATTCTGCCAGGGGATGGGGACACAGCCCGTGACAAACTGGCTGTAGAAGGTGGTGTCAGTGGCGTCCAGGTAGATGCCTCTCACCGTGGAGAACTGCTCGATATCCATGACGTCCTTACAATAGACCGCTTGCGGCTGCGCACAGAGAACAAGGAGGCACAGGCCGTGAGGCCACTGGGTACGGAGCTCCCTCACCACTGAGTCATGCACGTGGAGGCGCGGCCTGACCTCTTCCTCCGGTCCTGTTCTGCGGAGCCTCTCACGGGAAGCAGTCTGACCCTTCCCTGAACTCTGGCATTCAGCCGAGGACACTGGCATTCAGCCGAGGACACTGGCATTCAGCCGAGGACACTGGCATTCAGCCGAGGACACTGGCATTAACCTGAAGACACTGGCATTCAGCCGAGGACACTGGCATTCAGCCGAGGACACTGGCATTCATCTGAGGACACTGGCATTCAGCCGAGGACACTGGCATTCAGCCGAGGACACTGGCATTCATCTGAGGACACTGGCATTCATCTGAGGACACTGGCATTCAACCGAGGACACTGGCATTCAGCCGAGGACACTGGCATTCAGCCGAGGACACTGGCATTCAGCTGAGGACACTGGCATTAACCTGAGGACACTGGCATTCAGCCGAGGACACTGGCATTCAGCCGAGGACACTGGCATTCAGCTGAGGACACTGGCATTAACCTGAGGACACTGGCATTCAGCTGAGGACACTGGCATTCAGCCGAGGACACTGGCATTCAGCCGAGGACACTGGCATTCATCTGAGGACACTGGCATTCAGCCGAGGACACTGGCATTCAGCCGAGGACACTGGCATTCAGCCGAGGACACTGGCATTAACCTGAGGACACTGGCATTCAGCTGAGGACACTGGCATTCAGACGAGGACACTGGCATTCATCTGAGGACACTGGCATTCAGCCGAGGACACTGGCATTCAGCCGAGGACACTGGCATTAACCTGAAGACACTGGCATTCAGCCGAGGACACTGGCATTCAGCCGAGGACACTGGCATTCATCTGAGGACACTGGCATTCAGCCGAGGACACTGGCATTCAGCCGAGGACACTGGCATTCATCTGAGGACACTGGCATTCATCTGAGGACACTGGCATTCAACCGAGGACACTGGCATTCAGCCGAGGACACTGGCATTCAGCCGAGGACACTGGCATTCAGCTGAGGACACTGGCATTAACCTGAGGACACTGGCATTCAGCCGAGGACACTGGCATTCAGCCGAGGACACTGGCATTCAGCTGAGGACACTGGCATTAACCTGAGGACACTGGCATTCAGCCGAGGACACTGGCATTCAGCCGAGGACACTGGCATTCATCTGAGGACACTGGCATTCAGCCGAGGACACTGGCATTCAGCCGAGGACACTGGCATTCAGCCGAGGACACTGGCATTAACCTGAGGACACTGGCATTCAGCTGAGGACACTGGCATTCATCTGAGGACACTGGCATTCATCTGAGGACACTGGCATTCAGCCGAGGACACTGGCATTCATCTGAGGACACTGGCATTCAGCTGAGGACACTGGCATTCATCTGAGGACACTGGCATTCAGCCGAGGACACTGGCATTCATCTGAGGACACTGGCATTCAGCTGAGGACACTGGCATTCAGCCGAGGACACTGGCATTCAGCCGAGGACACTGGCATTCAGCCGAGGACACTGGCATTCAGCTGAGGACACTGGCATTCAGCTGAGGACACTGGCATTAACCTGAGGACACTGGCATTCAGCTGACACTGGCATTAACCTGAGGACACTGGCATTCAGCTGAGGACACTGGCATTAACCTGAGGACACTGGCATTAACCTGAGGACACTGTCCGGCCAGTTCTCTTGCCCACACACCTGAGATGCACGCCTCCCTTTTGGCAGTGGACAACGGGTTACAGGCAGGCCAGGGGAAGAGGGTGGTCGGGTGCTCCCTGTCCCCGTCAGGGCTCATCTAGGTCCCAGCTGACCCTCCTCAGGGCCAGGGGCCGGACTGCTGTCCTCAGGGCCAGGGGCCAGGAGCAGGCGGGATGTGTCAGTGCGGCCGCCTGCCTGGTAGGGAGTGAGGGAGAGTGCGCAGCGGCCTGGCCTAGTGAAGGCAAGGGGCGCCCTGCAGCTCCCAGCACGCACACCACAGTGAGAGGACCACTGGGTCCTGTCCCGATGCCACCACAGGGGAGACACACCAGGGGAAGGCTGACGGAGCTGGGCCCCAGCCCAAGGCCAGAGTCTGTACTGATCCCCACTTAAGTGCCAGTGCCTGACACGTGGCCATCAGACTGCTGTCGCCTAGCCCCACAGTCCGCTGGGGGAACTCAAGGGAACTCCCAGAACCGCCCAGACCTCTGGCCTATGCGCCCTAGGCACACCCGTCACCTTCCCCCTCAGACAGCACTGTTGCCAGCCTTCCTGTGCAGGCCCCAGGGCCCCAGGCCTGGTGGAAAGAAGGCTCGAGGGACTAGCCAGTGGCCCATCGGAAGTCTCTGTCTGGGGCTCTGCTCTGGCTGTAACTGCCTCACTGCTGACCTGCGCAGCCTGGAGCCGGTGCCGTTCTCCCTGTGCCGACACCACATCATGTCACCAACATGCAACCAGACCCATTTCCGGGGAAGAAGCACTGGTGTAAGACACATGGGTACAGCCCGAGTCCCGGACTGTCATACCATCACACCCTGTTGGGCCACCTCACATCTGGTCCAGACTGGTCCCATCGTCTGTGCTGTGTGCCTACCCAGCACTGACACATGCCCACGCCTGGCCCCCCACGCACTGAGGTGACCACTGCCGGGCCCTCAGTGTGCAGCCAGGACTCACCCTGGCCGGCACTGCCATCAGAAGGGGCCGCTGCCCAGGAGGTCCAAGGACACACTGGCCGGGCTCAGCTCTGATGGCCCACAGTGGACACCAGGCCCCCCAGCCTGAAGCCGGAGCGCTGCTGAGAAGGCCGTGAGGACAGGCCTGGGCAGTGGGGGCCGGGGAGGGAGGAGAACCAGATGTTAGGGAGCCTGAGCGGAAGCCACACCCACTGGCTACACCAGGTGACCTGGAGCTGCTGGGGAGAGGCCCGCCTTTGCTGGGCCCCCTGCTGGTGGGCACAGGGTACTCACGTCAGGGCAGAACGGGGGCTCTAACATGTGCACTTCCAGCCTCTTGAAGTTAATGTTCTGGAACACGGGGTGCTTCCGCACGCCAGCGGCTCCGTCACCCATGCAGCCCAGGCGCTCCTTGTGGTTCTTGGTGAGCAGCTGGAAGAAGCAGAAATGAATCAGAAGCTCCTGGGGAGGAAGGAACGCAGGGCAGCTCCACGGCCAGAACCACGGAATGGGGCGAGCACCACCACAGAGCAGAGGCCCTCAGGGTGCAGTGCCCGCCGCCTCATTAATTCCCATTTGACCAATTAAACAAGTGAGGCTTCCAACAGTTAAACTGCAGGTTCCCTTTGAGCTGTCAATAAATAAAGAGTTGGCTAAGTAAACCCCTAAGTAAAACAATAAGCTTTTTAAAAGAAATAGCGCCATTCAGCATTCCGAGGAACCACTTACCGCTCAGTCCCATCAGAAACACTCACAGCTGCTCTGTTCGGGAAGGGGGTCGCGGCTCTCACTGGAGAAGACTTAGCAAGCCCCGTCAGAAATCACACCACTTACAGGCGGTGGGAAGGATCTCTCCCAGGCTTCTCACCCACGTTTGTAATGATCACGTTCAGGAGGCCGTCCTCCACAATCGACCAAGGTCTGGCTGTGCTCACGCACCACAGGACAGACTGGAGCGTGAGCACACACGGCCACCCCGCTGCCTGGGCTGCTGACCCGCACGGCTGCGGGAGCACAGCAGCCGGGGTCAGCGGCCTGCTGCGCCTGCACCGGCAGCGGGGTGAAGAGCCTGAGGAAGCACAGGAACCTCCATCTTGTGTAAAAACCACTGTTTGAAACTCTGCTTTGTTAGGTAGGCCCTAGTCCTGTAAACTGTCACTTTAAGAGTCTCTTATTCTATAAAATTATTGTTTTTAGTTCAAATAATAGAAAAAGATAAACTGTCTGACTTTGCAAGCTAGCCATCAATGCACTAGACAAGTCTTTGGCAAACCGTGGCTAGCGAGCCACCTGCAGCCCGCAAGCCGCAGTTTGCCGCTCTATTGACTAATGAGTTTGCTGACCACTGTAATAGACGGATGTAGACTAATACTGATAGTAATTCCCACGTTCGTGTTCCAAGTACTAACTCATTATATAGTCAAGGTTACAACTGTCTGTAACAATAACTCACAGTCCTTCTGTAACATCTGCAAACAAAGAGGCTCGAAGTACAAATACGGGAGACTTCCTCTATTTTGGGTCTCAGATTTGGAAGAGACACCTCACGACTCCTAATTAATTGGGTCATTAAGGCGTCTTGAAGGGGGGGGGGATGTATGTAGGGGGGGCAATGTTAAAATATGTACACAGATAATAATTGAATAAAAAAATGGGGAAAAATAAATAAATAAATAAATAAATAATAAAATGAAAATGAAAATGAAAAAAAAACGGCATCTTGTATCTCACTCATAGTTTTACGAGACAACCCGGACAGACATCAGAGCCCCGAGGGCCTAAGTGGCACTGGTCATCTGGCCCCTCCAGAAAGGTCTGCTGACCCCTGGCCAGATTCACCTGCTTCTCCAAAAATAAACCCAATTTCCAGGCAGAGGCCAGACAGCATTCTGGCTCCAGCCTACCTGTTCTTTATTTATTTATTTATTTATTTATTTATTTATTTATTACTTTTTCTTCCCCTGCCTTTCACTATAGCCACGTTTCTGGCTGTTTCAGCCTGCCAGGAGCCCGTGAGGCCTGGGGCAGGCTCCATTTCTCACTCAGCTTCCCACATCCCTGCAGCCACCGAGGGCAGCAGCACTCGAAGTATTTGTGAGTGCACGGACAGCAGCTGGGCTGGGAGCTGACTAAACTCTGTCAGCTCCAAGCGAGCAGCTGAAAGAAAGGCCCGAGCCCACTGCCAGTGCCAGACACTAGCACTGCCACCCGCCCCGGACACACGGAGAAGGAACCGGAAATGGCTACTGCCGGCACCATCACCCCCTGAGCTACTGACACCCTTCAGTAACAGCTGCCTGCTGGAGATGCCAACACCCCCAGAACCTGCCCCCCACCCCGTCCCACCAGCCACTCCCCCAGGTCACGCCCGACTCTTCATGAGCACAAGCCTTCCCTGCTGCCTCCTCCCTGTGTGGCCGTCTTTCTAACCGGAGGCGGCACCGTGACTCCGCAGCTGTGGCTCCTGTGACAGGAGCGTGACCCACAATGGGGCCTTGACCTCCCGCCTCCTTTCAACCACGAGCCCCCCTCCCTCACCTCCTCAGCTCCCTCCCACCCCGGCGGCTGGGGACCTCCGAGACCAGCAGGCCGTGCGGAGCTCGCACTGCGCATCCACGCCAGCATCACGTCTCCGGCGCCCGCTGCCCCACACTCCGCCTCTCCTGCCCCTCCTCTGGGTGCAACCAGGCAGTGTCCAGCTTCTCCCCTCCCGGCAGGGTGGACTTCACATCAAACCCTGTAGGCGCCACCTCCCTCTACGCTGGAACCTGACCAGGTCTCAGCTGCCCCTCCGTCCTCCTCGCGGTCTCTTCCCGGCACGGCCGCCCATGGAGCCCTGTGACGGCTTCCCCGCCAGTGGGCACTGTGCCTCCCTGTGCGTGTGACAGCCCACAGCCCTCCGGCCCACCCCCACTCCTGCGGCAGAATGAGCCCTGGGCCGGGGCCGGGCCTACGAGGACAGGCCCACGGGAGGTGCGCACGGCCTCGCACACGGGAAGGAGGGAAGGAGTGCACTCGGAGCATCTACGTCCTGGCTTTGGGAAGGGCAGAGAGTCCCGTCCAACCCTCGGTGGCGGCCGTGGACACAGAGTGAACGAAAGGGCCTGCCCAGCCGGAGCACAGGGGGCAAACTGCCTGCGCTGGCTCGGCTCCCCGCAGCGACCGCAGCCCCGCAGGCCTGACCAGCACGCGCTGAGGGACAGAGACGTGGGCGAGGGGACAGGCGCTGCGTGAAAGTCCTGCTCAGGTTAGTTCCACGTGACGTGGTCAGCGACACGAGGCTCTGCTGTGCTCTGAGGGGGGTACAGTGGCCCCTCTGAGAGGCAGCCCTCCCCTCGGCTGCCCTCGGCTCCATCACGTCATTGCTCCCGGCGGCATCCAGAAGGTTCCCTCCTGCCTGACTCGGGAGAAAGCCCCTGGTATTGGCCTCAAGCACCGGAGGACCTCGGCGGCCCTCCCGAGCCAGGGCCTTGCTCACGGGACACGGACGCTCCTGGGGCTGCTGTGGCCGCGGGAGGGAGAAGCTCACGCCCCCCGGAGCCGACCCACCATCCTGCAGACGGACTCGGTGTCCTCCGAGAAGCTCGGCGAGTACTCCTCCGTGTCCTCCTGCACGCGCCGCTCCACCTCCTGCCGCTTGACCTTCTCCCTGAACCCTCTGAAGGGGGAGTGCCCCTGAATCATCTCGTAGAGCAGGCAGCCGAGCCCCCACCAGTCCGGGCTGAAGGTGTAGGACTCGTTATTGATCACCTCAGGAGCTGCGTGGCAAATACAGCAAAGGCAAATTAAACTGTAGCTCTAAATTTCCTGGTAATTAATTCCAAACAGCACACTGTAAAGGTAACATGTCTCAACATGCATCAACCTACAAGCATGTTAAGCAAAAGAACCAGAGCAAAAGGCTGCGTAGCGTGTGACTATTTCTAAGAAACAGGTAGACTCGCCAAGGGCCCGGGGACGGAAAGCAGCTTCGTGGCTGCAGGCTGGGGACGGGTGGGGGGGAGACAGGAGCTGCCGGGGATGGCACGGGTTCTGCTGAGGGGACAGAACTATCTGGATTGAGACAGTGGTGGGTGCCCAGCGCTGTGACGCCCGAGACCATGCATGTGCACTCGAGGCCTCGCGCTTTTCGTGGCGAGTGACCTTCCAATGCAGCTGGCCCGGAGGCTGTACTCTCAGAGCGGGAAACAGCCCCCAGCAGAGGAGCTACCGGGAAGGGGCTCCCTCCGAACACAGAGCCACAGCCCCGGGGTCCTGGCCGTGGCCTTCTACCCTCAGCTATCAGGTCCTCGCGGCAGCTACGGCAGAGCAGCGGCCAGGGCAGTCACCACAGGCTCCGCAGAGGCCCTCGGGGCCCTCCGGCCCGTGAGAGGCCACCCTGGGGTCCGGCTGGCACCTGGCCGGAGCTGCGAGGTCACTGCTCTGGAGCTGACCGAGGCAGGACCAGCGCACCCAGGCTGCGGAATGGCCAGGGACAGTTCCCCGAGGGGACTGCGAGGCCGTGTGCACCCAGTGTGGCAGCAGCGGTGAGATGGGTTGTCCGGTCCCGACCTGCCTCCATGGAGCCCGAGCTGGCTCTGGGCCTCAGTCCCACCTAGGAGAGGAGCCAGACGGGAGGCCTCCTCACTCCCACGCCGCCGGCACCACTTCAAATGCCACCTGTGCCTCAGGCAGAAGGGACTCCAGGTGCGTTCGCATTTGAGTGTCTCTGTGTCCTGAGGACTCGGGCACCTAGACAGAAAGGGCAAGGCTCGCTGAAGGGGGCCTCTACGTACCCATGTAGCCGACTGTTCCAACTCTTCCTCGAACTGTCTGCCCTTCTGGGATCTCCAAGGCTAAACCGAGATCTGAAATCCGGATATGTCCTGCGTGTATTTAAATACATGACACCGATCACAGGGGGGCGTGCTGACGCTTCCACACCTACAGAATGGAAAAGCATCTACACATGGCGAGTCACAGCGGTCCCCACGGCAGACTGCAGCCTGTCACAGACCTCTCCGCCTCTGCTCAAAGACCACCGGGCGTGCAGCTCCACTAGGGGGGGCATTCGTGTCTGCCTGGCTCGGGGCGGGAAGCCGTTTGACCATCGACACCAGCTGACCAGCTCCCCAGGCACGGAATCGTTTCAGACCAGTCTATACAGCACTCGAGACAGGAAGGGGGCCTCGGACTGAGGCTGCACCACATCACAAATCCCATCATGCGCTGGGCACGAGCCCACCCAGGAGGCAGGAGGGGCAGGGGGCAGAGCAGATGCTGGACCGGAGGCCTGGGTTAGAGTCCCAGCTCTGCCACGTTTCAGTTCGTCTGGGTTTCCTCCTCCCAAACAGACAGATCCGTTGGCAATTTGGTTTTCTATATTTTATGTTTAAGCAGAGTTCACGCATGTTGCAAGATTTTAAGTTCCCCTGTCTCATTTTTCTTTTAAAAGGTGATTCTTTTAAACTGAGAAGGGAACAGTAAACCTACTGGAAGCACTGCACGTTGGAGGCATGGCCTGGGGCGGTGGGGACACAGGCACACTCACGCTGGCTGAGCACTGTCCCGTGCAGCAAGGATCCCTGGGTCGATGCCCAGTGAGGGCACATGCTGGGATGGGGCTCCGTCCCCAGGAGGCAGTGTGTAGGGAGCAGCTGACCAATGCTTCTCTCTCTCTCTCTCTCTTCTTCTCCTACTCCCTGCCTCTCTGTTCAAAAACAAATAAAACCACCAGCTCCACACCCGGGAGGGATGTGCCAGAACTGCATGTGGCCTGGCCTTCGGCCTAGCACCCACTCTGATGGCCCCCACCCCCTGGTGACAAGGGCCGGAGGTCTCTGTGTGTGGGGAGTGGCCTCTGCTGCATGTTAAACAGCAAAGTGAGGAAACGGCATGAGGATGTTGAAGCCATCAGGGCCTGTGCCTCAGCACCGGAGGAGGACGCACAGGGGAGGAGAAGGGAAGGCCGATGTGAACCAGGGTGAATACTCTCTTCAAAAAGAGAGGTAGGGCACGTTTTCTCCGCCCACTCAGCAGGCCAAGGAAGAATGGCCACAGAGCAACGGGGCCGCGCAGCCACGTGGGTCTCGCGTGCGGCTCTCCACACGGGAACAGGCCCTGGGGAGACGGGGACTCAGGTCTCGGCATGCAAGGGGGCCTGGAACATGACTATAGCAGAGAGCACATCCACTGGCACCTGCTGGCCAGGCGGGCAATGACTCCGATGGACGGACACACAGCAGTGCTAGAACGCACCAGTTCCTCACGAGAGCGCAGAAAGCGAGCCCTCTGGCCGTGAAAACCAGGGGACTCACAGCCAAGTGTCTCACCTGACTTCCCTGAGCAAAAGGTGAACAAATGCAGATGACACAGGGACCGCAGCAAGGACGCGCAAACGGAGCGATGGCGTCAGCGTGCCGTCGCTGTGAGTCCCGGTTATGACATCGAGACACTGACCGTTAAGCCGTCAGAGGAAAGGCTGCTGACCAACAGCCAGCCCCACGAGCTGCTCCTGACACTCTCACAGGCTCCCCACGTGGAAGACCCACGTGGCCATATGCACGGCTGCCCCAGGCCACGTGCCCTGTAAAAAGGGCCACCCGCGAGCAGTGTGCCCACGCTGAGGGGTACAGCAAGATGTGGGTCACGAGCAAGACAAGGACAGAGCACGTCCTCAGAGGGTAGCGAGCCTGCTGCCCGCCTAACCCGGGAGGCAGGCCACCGTGCCATCCTGGCGCCTGGGGCTCCCTGCTGCCTGCTGGTCTGCGGGCCGCACGCAGGTCCGCACTGACTGCCCCGTCCCTCTCGGCGAAGCCTGTGCTCCAGGGGAGGCGCACTCACCGTGGTCGTCCAGGAGGATGTTCTCGGGCTTTAGGTCTCTGCGAGGAAGAAGCGACAGGAAGCTCGGTTAGGAGGAAGCTGACCCTGTGCCCATCAGCAGCTGCAGCTACAGCCACAGCCACGCGGGTTCTGCGCCCGACAAGCAAGACGACCCTGAGGGTGAGCACAGCGCCCGCAGCAGAGGCCCAGTGACCCAGGAATTGAGTGGGCAAGTGCTCAGAAGGAACTTGTGGCCAACGGGAGGGGGTGAGACCCTGGGATGTCAGGAGAGAGGGTGAGGCTGGCAGGCCTCCCAGGGAGCGGGCGCAGGCGAGACCACCAGGGGCAGACGAGAGACACTGCAGCAGCTGCAGGATAGGCTGCTTTCCCTCTGACGGAGCACATTGCTGACACTAGCCAGTGCAATACATTTCCTTTTCTTTACTGAATTCTGAGAGGCAGAAACAGCCAAGTGCGTGTGACTGTGAGGCACGTAAGTGCTGGGCCATGGGCTGGCCGTCCCAGGCCGCAGCACTGCTCCACGCCGCAGATGTCGGAAATGGTTCTTATTCGACGTCAGCGCCACTGCCACGTCTGACCAACTGAACGGAGAGCTGCTCACAGAGACGAGAAGCCGCCTCTGAGGGCCACAGTGGAAGCGGCTGCCCTAGGGAGCACGGGGCCCTGGAGGGGAGGGGGAAGGGGGGAGGCCCGCTCACCTGTACACGATGCGCTCCCTCTGCAGGTCCTCCAGGCCGCAGCACAGCTCCGCCGCGTAGAACACCGCCCTCGGCTCCTCGATGCCGGGGCCGCCCAGGTTGTAGATGTGGTACTTCAAGTCGCCGCCGTTCATGATGGTGAGCACCAAGCACAGGCTGTCTTTGGTTTCGTATGAGTAGCATAAGCTCACCTGGAGGCGGCAGCATCACAAAAACAACGGACAGCAGCTCAGCCCGGCCTGCACCCATGGCTAACGCACTCTACGAGCTCCCACTCCCTGCGCCAGCGCGCCGGTCCTGAACTGGAGAGAACTTGCCCCCGCCCAGGGGTAGGTGGGTGGCACCACTTCACAGACACGGGATCATCATCCCAGGCTACCCTCACCCTCACCCGCCCCCACAGCACCCGGAGGTCTCCCAACACTTGTGGGCAGCCAGCGGGGGGCACTAACTGCATGGCTGTGACCACGCAAACATGGGTACTCCTCATGCTTTGTCAAATGCTCATGAAACCAATTTTGCCTGGTCAAGGTTTTCACCTACGTTCCTATTGGTTTGTATGTCCATTCACACACACACACACACACACACACACACACACACACACACACGTACACACGCTGTCGGGGCCGTGCTGGACTGCACTGAATTCATTCCATCGCTGCATCAATCCTGGGCAGAGCTGGTGCAAAGCCCACGGACCCCTTGGTTGGGGCCTGTTTTCTTTCCTGTTTGAAGTGTTCTCTCAACACAATGCAGAAACTTTTTAAAGTGGTTTTTTAGCAAGAGAAACACCGATCCGCTGATCCACTTACCCAGACCCACTGTGCTTGTAGTATGTGCCCTGCCTGGGGGTCAAACTGCACCTGGACATATGAGGCGAATGCTCCAGCCAACTGAGCTGCCGGCCAGGCTTCTGTAACTTCCTGAACTAGCGTTTTATCGGTCTCAGTGGAGAACTCCTGCACATTTTCAATTTTTGCCTAGATCTCGCTGTTTTTTGATGCTACCGTAAGTGGTGTCATAAATAGAGGGGAGGAGCACCTGGCCGGTGCAAGCTTGCCGAGGGAAGTCACTGCCAGACCAGGCGTGGTGGAAGCAGCGGCTCTGTTCCAGGCAGGCTCCCACTGTCTTACGTTTATTAAGAACTGAATAAGGAAAGAGAGGGCTGTTACTAAAGCAAAGCTGTTCCCGACACCTAGGCCTCTTATCAGCACAAGATGGCAACCACACACGCACTCAACCAAGCAATTCCCACAGCTGGAAGGAAGGGGCTCTGAGGCAGGTCCTTAATAAAAGTGCTGGTCTGCCAGGACCAGTTTGGCTCAATGGATAGAGCGTCGGCTTGGGGAATGAAGGGTCCTGGGTTCGATTCCGGTCAAGGGCATGTGCCTTGGTTGCGGGCATATCCCCAGTAGGGGGTGTGCAAGAGGCAGTTGGTCAATGACGCTCTCTCATCGATGTTTCTAACTCTCTATCTCTCTCCCTTCCTCTCTGAACAAAATCAATAAAATATATTAAAAAAAAGAAAAAAAAGAAAAGTGCTGGTTACCCCGGATCCTCAGTGAGGACGACAGGAGGAACTCCCTACAGATCTCCTGGGCTCTCTCTGAGAGTCCCGGGAGACGAGGGGAGGTACTTACTACAAATCTACTTTGCACTTTTTCTAAGAGTCTTTTCTCATTTAGGGCCATGGCTTCACCATTCCGCCTCTTTATTCTTTTCTTTTCTAGCTTTTTGCAGGCATACATCTTCCCCGTAGCTCTCACTTGGCAGGCATAAACCTGGTGTTAAAAGAAAGGAAGAGGCTTGCACGGAGCTGAGGCTACAGAGAAGGTGACTTCTGTGAGAAGCCTCTGCAAGAGCAGCGACTGAGCTGGCGAGCCGCCCCTTCCTCCCCTCAGCTATCTCGTCTACGGCAGGGCGCTGGGGCAATCATGTGAACAGACATGCTCTAAAGCCCAGGGCAATGGACAGATGGGACTTGTTCATACGTGATCATGGTGCACTGGTTAACATGTCTCCCTCCTTTTGAACAAAAGCAAAAGTTTTAGAAACTAGATTCTTGACTTTTTAGAAAGTACAAGAATATAAGATAACATATTTGACAGAAGTCATAGACTTTCATACGTTTACTATATTTAGTTTTAAGTGACTTTCATACGTTTACTATATTTAGTTTTACATGTTACTTAGTTTTATATTATGAACATTTTCAAACATATAAAAGTGGAGAAAATAGCAAAGCAAGCCCCCACGTACCAGTCCCCAGGCTCTGGACTATCAGCCTATGACTCCTACATACACACACATACACACACACACAAACCCCCCACATCCCGTGCACAACTGCTCCACAACCACACACACACACACACACACACACACACACACACACACCCCAAACAAGGCTTACTTATAATTTTACCCATCAATAAAATAAACCTTATGATAAAAAATAAAGTTCACTGTGGAAAATATTTGAAGTATTCAAAAGGACAATGATTAAAAACTCACCTGAAATCCCAAGAAAACTACCATGAGTGTTTCTGGCTAGCTCCCAGCCCCTCCATACACGCACCTGTAAGAACATGGACCTTGTCCCGCCCGCCCTGGCTGACATGTTCCTACTGAACTCTTAAAGCCCGTGTGCCTATGACAAGAACGTCACTCTTCTGTGCACAGACCCATGCGCTTGAAGCTCCCTCTCCTCTTTCCCTGACAAAACCTGAGCTCTGGCCTGGACATCATGAAAGGAAAGGCGGGAGGAACTGAAGAGGTGTCCGCATGGAACAGACTCCCCACAGCAATGTCCATCATGAAGGTGCACGCACCGGCACTTGGTTGGATCATGCAAACGTTCTAAAAGGCCTGAGACTGCCCTGGCCGGCGAGGCTTGGTTGGTTGGGGATCATCCCCAACACCAAAAGGCAGCATGCAGGGGCTGCGGGCTCAATCCGGGTGGGGACTGTGCAGGAGGCAGCCGATCCACGTTTCGCTCTACACAGATGTTTCTCTCTTCCTTCTCCCTTCCTCTCTCTTTTAAGAGTCAATTTTAAAAATATTTTTAAAAATAGTAACTACTGAATGAAAGGTCTGGAGAACTGAACCAGGTGCAGCACCGCTGCTTCTTTAGTGGCGATGGCTGCGTGGACCACGTTCCCGCACCGTCCCAGCGGATCCCCCTGGGAGTGTCACTCTCGGGTCAGCTTTCCAGTCGTGTGAGAGGAATGCTATGGCCTTGGCTTTGGCTGTCACGGGGAGTTGGGGAGATGTGTGCGTTAAACCTGGGTGGCAGGGTGAGCCCCTGGCAGCATCCACTTTCCTTCCTTCCGGCTCCCCCGAGCTGGGCCTTCTACACGCCTCACAAAACATGCTCATGAAGCAACGGTGTCTCCTTCAGTCACCTTGGCACACATGCACGTGTGTCTGTCCACCCACCACGGTGGCTCCGCCTGGCACAGCCATCACGTTTAAAACCCATCTCTACTGCATTTATGAGCAGTTTCCCCTGGATTTTCCTAAATGTCCACGTTCTTTAACACCTTTTGCTGGAAGTGGAAGATGAATGTATGTGCAAACCGAGTTGAGCTGAATAAGCACATACAAGAACATGCTTTTGTCCTAATGAACTTTCCGACTAGCCCTAAATTATGGAAGTATAGTCACAAAAAAACCACAACAGACACAGAACCGTCCCCCTGGCCAGGAGCTCAGTTGGTCCGAGTGTCGTCCCGATACACGAAAAGTTGTGGGTCTGATCTCTAGCCAGGGCACATACAAAAAATAATCAATGAATGCATCAAGTACATGGAACAAATTGATGCTTCTCTCTCTTCCTTCTCTCTCCCTCTAAAAAAAAAGTCAACAAATTAAAAAAAAGAGAACAATTTTTCAATCAGGACAGACAGAACTTACACACTGGACATGGGAATCAGTGTCTTTATGAAGAGAAAGGTAAAAACAAAAGGTAATGATTTTTTCCCAAAAACAACTTCCTGATTTTTTATTTTCATTTTTTTAAATATGTTTTTATTGACTTCAGAGAGAGGAAGAGAAAGGGAGAGAAGGATAGTAACATTAATGATGAGAGAGATTCACTGAAGGGCTGCCTCCTGCCTGTCCCCTATTGGGATGGAGCCCACAACGCAGGCATGTGCCCTGACCTGGAATCAAACCATGATCTCCCGGCTCATGGTCGATACTCAACCACTGAGCCACACTGGCTGGGCACTTCTTAACTTTGTTAAAAGCTTTTACTAAAGTACCTTTTGCACCAAGTTCAACCTTAATGCTTGTGCTTGGCTAAAATTATGCCCTGATAGCTGGGGTGGAAGTCAGTGTGCGAGTTCAATGGGTGGCTACCTGCAGCAAGTGCCTCTCCAATACCTCGCTGGCTAGCATGGCTCCCATTGGTCACATGACACTTACCTCTCCAAATCCACCTTTTCCTAGAACTCTGTAATGTCTAAATGTTTTCTTTGTTACTGGCCGCCTAAGTAACAAAAAGAAAATTTCAGGTCTCACGTCACATTGTTATTTTAAAGCAGACAGCCTACCTCGCTGGTGTCCTAGGCTTAGTTATGGAACTTCACTGGTCCAGGGGAGGGCAGGAAGTCTGTAACTGGGGACTGTGGCCCTCCAGGGGACAGCTCTCAGCCGCACTCAGCACAAGCACACGGAACCTTTTTCATTGAAAACACTGATGACAGATGCAGAATGGTCCAGTTATCTTTAGTCGTGAAAGACAAGTCTGCACTAGCCCCCATGTGCAGTATTATTATTCTCAGGCATCCCCCTCAGGCCAGTCAGAAGCTACTGAGGAAAAGGATGGTCTACAGCACGCTATCCTTTAAAAAACCAGACATCTCGAAAAATATGTCTGAACTAGAACTGGAAAAGTGGTCACTCTATATATCAACATATAAAAGGCTTAGCAAAAACCTAAGCTACTGGCCAACAGGCCGGTAGGTATGACGCACACTGACCACCAGGGGGCAGATGCTTAACGCAGGAGCTGCTGAGCAACAGCAACTTTGCAGAGTGTCCTCATGGGATGTCAGACTGCCGGTTTCCACCTGATCCCCACAGGCCAGGCTGAGGAACCCCACCTGCTGGAGGGACCCCGCTCACTCTGCAGACAGTGGGGCAGGACCATGGAGGTTGGCTCCAAGGTGTGCCCAGCCCGTTTTGCCCAGTCCCACCCGACTGGCCACCTTCTAATTAATTTTCTTTCAATGTGCATGAATCTGTGCACCGGGCCTCTAGCCCTGGCCAGTATCACTCAGTGATTAGAATGTTGGCCTAAGCACTGCAGTGCTGAGGGTTCGATTCCCAGTCAAGGGCATGTACCTGGATTGTAGGTTTGATCCCCAGCCCTGGTTGGGTGTGTTCAGGAGGCAACCAACCAATGTACCTCTCTCACATCAATGTTTCTCTCTCTCTCTCTCCCTTACCCCCCCCCCCCCACTTCCAATCTCTCTAGAAATCAATGGAAAGAATATCCTCACTCTTCAGGTGAGATTAAAAGTAAAAATAATAACAACTGTAATAATAACACTAGCGGCAGCTAAGACTGTGAGCACTCACTCCGTGAGCACACAGGACTAGGAAGGCTAAGCATTTCACACACATTTCTCAGGCGACTGGGCAGCGAGAAGTGTGGATCATGAGCATCTCGGGTAACCCAACCAGGACCTGAAGCGCAAAGGCTAAGTCACTTGCCTGAGGCCATAAAGCCACAGGAGGCCACACAGCCTGAGACTGTTACATTGTATGTCTGTGACCCTAGGACAGACTTTATTTTCTACCTGCTGCACCAAGTGGGCTGACAACCATTTAAAAAAGACAGAACAGCTGAAACCGGTTTGGCTCAGTGGATAGAGCGTCGGCCTGCGGACCGAAAGGTCCCAGGTTCAATTCCAGTAGGGGGTGTGCAGGAGGCAGCTGATTAATGTTTCTCTTGCATCGATGTTTCTAATTCTCTATCCCTCTCTCTTCCTCTCTGTAAAAAAGAAAAAGAAAAAAGCCAATAAAATATATTGTAAAAATAAATAAATAAAAACAAAAAAGACAGAACAGAGTCAACTGAATGAGGAAAAACTAATAACACACATTAATAATTTCTGTACAGAAATACCATATGAAGGCCAACATTTCCAAGAGTATTTTGACAGAAGGAAAGGTATACATCAATCAGGGTGATTATGAGAAGTTACCATTGTTTTCACTGAATCTTAAGAGAGAACATACCTTTCCAACCATTTCCACTGTAAAAATCGAGAAAAATATGGGCTTTCTTGGTATTCTTCAAATGGTTTTCCACTTAAAAAGTGATGGACAACTCTAGAAAAAGATTGCATGCAATTATACACCCGTGTTTCATTACAACATGGAAGCAGCTGTGTTAGTGCGCCTAGGAGCCCTGGACACAGGCAGGTCCGTCTCTCACACACACACACACACACACACACACACATGCTATTCAGTACTGAACTCGAAGTCACAGGCGTCCACAACAGGCTCCAATGTGTCCGTGAGAATATGGAGGGAAGAATTCAAAGGAGATGAAATCAATTTACCCTCCCAGTCAGAGGTTCTCTTTATGTATATGGACATCAGAGAAACAAATACTTTATAAAAACAATCTGTCAGTAAAAGGACAATAATTTAAAGCATATTCAAAGTGTGTGTGCATGCATAAGCCTGTGTATTTCAGGAGGGGATATAAACATTTTATAAATACAATGAAGGAATGTCTGACTGAGAATAGTCAGTCACAAGGCAGAAAATGTTAATACGTCACACAACCGTTTTTTGACACTGGGAATAAAGCACTCAATAAGTTACTTTGCGCTGCATGTTTTCTCAGGTTTTCTGCCATGGCCATGCCGCTAGGTTCATTTATAACTGCTTTAGAAGTGGTGAGAGTCTTCTGGGGAGTGGTAAAGGGTGGAAGGCAGCCGGACGCTGGAGGGAACACGCTTCAGAGGTGCCCATGGGCTCCGAGGCTGGGGAGCTCGGCAGCACAGCTGCACTCAGTGACAGGAGGCCGTGTGTGCTCGGAGCCCATCCTCACAGGGCGTTCCAGACGACAGTGGATGTCGGTGGCTTATGACTTTTAAAAAGCATAACTACATAAGCAAAAGCTCTCCGTCCGCCACGCTTCAGAGTGGGCCAGGGATGAACCTGAGAGGAAAGGCGTGAACGGCTGCCATGTTCACTCTTAGAGCTGACACCGCTCCCGGCCACCCTCGCATCCTCGCACACAGGGCCTGCTCCCAGAGGCGCTCACAGCCACACTTAGAGTCAGCTGGAGGACTCTGACTCGGCTGTCAGCTACACCGTCCTTTTTTTTTAAATATATTTTATTGATTTTTTACAGAGAGGAAGGGAGAGAGTTAGAGAGCTAGAAACGTTGATGAGAGAGAAACATCAACCAGCTGCCTCCTGCACACCCCCTGCTGGGGATGTGCCCACAACTAATGTACATGCCCTTGACCGGAATCGAACCTGGGACCTTTCAGTCCACAGACCGACGCTCTACCACTGAGCCAAACCGGCTTCAGCAGCTACACCATCTTTATCAAGGTATTTAAGAATTTCCATGAAAAGTACAACACAAACAGTAGCCTATGCTACAGGGTGAGGCAAAGCAGGCTGACCATTTCCACGTGGAAAATAACACAGGAACTAGAAGAATAGCACAGGACCGGACTCTGTTCCGCACTCACAGCTGGAAGCCACTTTCCCTCGCCCTGCGTCACGTTGTGTACCTCACAGTCTATACAAGTCAACGGTGACCACCAACCTACCAGCGCTGCTCAATTTCACTTCCTAACACCCCACCTCAGAACAGTGAACTGCTGCTGGGCTTTAGGCTGGGAAACAAGGCCACCGCACACAATGTAAGCGATTACGACATTTAAAACTGCACAGTGCTGGCGGTATTTCCAGTGGTTATTGTCGGTCTGTGTACCAGGAGGATCTTGGGTTCGATCCCCAGTTAAGGGCAGGTGCCTAGATTGCAGGTTCGATCCTGGCCCTAGTCTAGGTGTGTGCAGAAGGCAACCAATTGGTGTCTCTCACACTGATGTTTCTGTTTCCCTTCCTCTCTCTCTAAAATCATTTAGTAAAACAAAACAAAACATTTTGTATGACTCTTTTCATCTGGACACAAGCACAGAGCAGAGGGCCAGGAGCTCCGCTGAGACTGCTCCTCAGTCCGTCCCCGTGAAGTGCATTTCAGTTTCGACAGAACGCGGTTAGGAACATGCCTCCCGCCGAGAAGCCTGCAGCGACGGGCAGCGGGCACGGCCCTTACCTGACACATTCCTTGAACAGCTCCTTGGAGGGGATCTCCTTCAGCTGCAGCCTGCACGCTCTCACGATGCGAGCAGAAATCCGGGGCAAAGGGGCTGCCGAGGTCTTCACAGCACAAACCAGAGACAAGACTGTTAGTGATCTCACCACCTACAGCCCTGAGCAAACCTAACGCCTACTGTAGAAACGGAAACACCAAGTGCGTGAGGTAAGCTGGTACCACCTCACCCTGACCTCCCCACCTCTCCCCGGGACATCAAACAGGGCGGGAGCAGAGTCTCCAGAGATACTGTGCCCCACGTACTGCATCACTCACACAACAGCCCAAGGGGGGTCAACAAGATGTGGTCCACCATTCAAAGGGGCATTATCCGGCCTTAACATGGACGGGAATTCTGCCACCTGCCACACACGGACGGCCCCGAGGACAACATGCCCAGTGAAATACGCCATCGTGGAAGGGCAAGTTCTGCGTGTCTGCCGTCCCGACAGCGTCAAGTTCGTGAAAGACAACAGGAAGAGCGGAAGCCTCGGGCTGGGGAGGGGGCATGAGGGGCTGTTGGTCACTGGGGACAGACTTTTACTTCTGCATGATGAAAATGTTCTGGAGAGGATGCTGGTGACAACTGTACGATGGGAATGGACTTAATGACAAATTTTATACATTTTTTATCACAATTAGAATGCAAACACACACACACTAACGCTCAGAAATACACACACTTTTCCCTCATACAAATGGAATAAAAACTATACACAGATGTTCCGCAACTTATGATGAGATTATGTCCCACCAAACCCATCCCGAATTCAGAATATCATAGCCAAGCCTACCTAACACCAGCTCAGCCACACTGACCTGAACCGTGCTCGGAGCACTTACATCAGCCCACCCCTGGCAGCCGAGCTCCGCCGCCTTCCCTCTCTCCTCACAGAGGAGTCGGGGGATTTTGTAGACATGACGGGACACAAAAAATCTCCAGAAAATGCTGACAACATAGCACACTGCAGAACAGAGGTGGGGAACCCTTTTTCTGCCCAGGGCCATTTGGATATTTATAACATCACGAGAGGCCTGGTGCACGAATTCATGCATGGGTGGGTCCGGCAGCCCGCTCCCCTTTACCACCCCCCATGGGGCCAGGCCAGCTGGGGGGAGGGGCCCCAGGAGATTGGCTGGCCAGCCCTGCCCCAATAGGGGTGGGGAGAGCTGATGGGGGCGGGGCCAGCTGGGATGGGAGGGGGGATGGGGGCTGGAGAAGACTCTCTGAGCCTGAGCTGAGCACAGGCCCAGGCTGCCCGGGCGGGCGGCTCAGCAAGGAGCAGAAGCCCCGGAGGCTCTGCGCACGCCCTGAGCTCCCCGTGGCCGGGCGGACTCGGAGCTGGGGCTCCGGCACCGTAGACACAGCCAGCACTCGCCTGTCTGTGGGCCAAACCCTTTGCGTCGAGAACCGAGTTCCCCTTCTTCTCTGGGCCCTGACAGCGAAGCGGCCAATTGGAAGATCTCACTTGAAAGTTCTATAGGGAACATGTCCACCTCAGAGGCTTCCTCTGGAGTTCGATGGCTGTAACTCCCATGTTGGAGTGCTCGATCCATGTGGCATTACGCTGTGGGTGTGGTATGAGGTGAGGGCCACCTGCATTCTTTTGCATGTGGACGCCAGCTGTCCCAGCGGTCTGTTGGAAGGTGACTCTTTCCCCAGAGTGCTCGTAAGCTGTTGTAAGTTGTGGGAGGCCACCCGTGGTCTTCACTATCAGAGAAGGGTAAACAAGGCACCCAGAATGCTGGTGAACCTTCAGTCCTGGCAAGGGCCAGCGCTGTGCACCGATTGTTTAGTCCAGACAATGGGGGCTCAAGCAACTTCCTGACCAAATGGTCTCAGAGTCAATCTTTCTAATATTTACTGACCTTTAGGATATCCTGTCACCTCAGTTTCCTGCCTAAGGGCTAGATGTGCATCCAAAATTGAATAAAAGGGTGGCAAGCCTGAGCACCAGTGGAAGTCCTTTCCCCAATATTTACAGCTTATTATCTTGTCTCGTCTCTTTAATTTGTATGCAGCCCTTCTCCAGATTCCGAACCCTGAACCATGCGGGACGTGGGTCTTCACAGTAAGTCAGCTGACTGCAAAGGGATGTGCCGGCTCCTGCATCAGTCCCCGCAAATTGATGGGGTGGCTGTCCTTGTGCCAGCACCATGCGGCTTCTCAGATGTTACCAACTTCTGCAGAAAGGGGAGCTTGGGAGTATAATGAACCTACAGATCATGGTGGGGAGTGTTGTAAAAAATATCAAGTCTTCTAATCCATGAACATGGGAAGTCTACTTACGTCCTTTAACTTCTTTCAATAATGTTTTAAGTACAAAAGTCTTGCACTTTTTATATTTACTCCTTTTTGATGCGCAATCGAATTTTGTATGGTGATCAAGTGTTCTGCAACCTTGACAAACTCAATTATTAGTTTTTCTCCCTAATGTATGTGCGGACACCTTGAGATTTTCTACTTACAAGTGCTATGGTCTGCATGTAATCCCTCAAAACTTGGATGCTGAGATCCTACCCCCCAAGTGACACTACTGAGACGTAGGACCTTACGGAGGAGCTTAGATCAGGAGGAGGGAGCCCGAGAGCGGGGCCAGGGCCTTACAGAGGATTCCAAGAGCCCCGGGAGACACCAGTGAGATGGTGCCAGCTATGAGCCAGGGAGAGGAGCTTTGTAAGAAAGAAATGTTAACATACATGTTACATTTATCCAATTAAGTAAATGGCTCTGCACTCTAATTACATGTTACTTACAAATCTTTATATCTGAAGAAAAAACACACCTCATTAATGAAGAACGTTTTCAAGATTAACTGTCCACGCTCTCTTCGGTCCTCATCAAGGGTGACTTCATATTCTGCCTGAGTGCAGAGACGACGGGAAGAAATGTTAGCTAACTCCTCACCGACGTCAGGCGGCTTCAAGTCCTCTGGCTTCCGGAACTGACTGCAGCCCCCGACCAGAAAGCAGCCCACTGTGCCAGGGCCTCCTGACAGCTCTGAGGGTTAATGATACAGCAGAGCAGCCCATTCCATGATGCTCCGTCTGTACTTTCAGCCCCGAACTGCGGCCAAACAAGCAAACAGCTCACGGACCCGAGTGCAGTGTCCAAGGTCTCAGTCACCCACCACAGGGCCAGGGAGACTGTCCCGGACTCAGTCACCCACCACAGGCAGTCAGTCACTCGAACACAACGGCACTGCTGCCATGGAGAGGCACCGCTGGATCCGCTCAGTCGCTGACGGTCCGACAAGCAGAGTGGGTCTGCCCGGAAGAAGTCCCTGCCTACCACAGCGGCTTCCCCGTTTCCGGAGTCCCCCCTGCCCTTTCCCTGGCCCGCCTTACAGATGGCACCCTTTCCTAGCCAGACCTCACAACCAGGAAAGCCAGTTTCTTTTGGCAAATCCCTTCCTATCTAACTCGCTCCTTGCACTGAGCCCTGACTGATACAGACGGCATAGGTCTCTGAATTCCTAAAGCATAGCAGCTTGGCAAATATAACCCCACTAGTGGCCCAGCGCACGGAGTCATGCGAGGTGTGTCCGGCTGGGGAGAGGGGAGTCGGAGGCTGGCCAGGTTGAACTCCAGGTCGAGGGGGGACAACTTGCCATTAGCCTTTTATTCTATAGGGTACGTTAGACTATCACATTCTCCCAGAGCTGAGTAGGCAGCCCCACTGCATCCAAATTCTTCCTTTAAAAAATAATTGCCTCCTTTACAGCCTTGTCTTTTTCTAGTGAAGGCACCAGGAAGGAAAGGGGGAGCCCCAGGGAGTAGGGAGCAAACAACAAAATAGGCAAGAGCCTCGAATGCTTTTCTGAAAGAATACATTTAAACACGAATATCTTAAAAGCTATGTCAGAGGCAAAAATGAATAAACACTCAATGACATAAGAGAGTACTCTAGGTACAATATGTAGTCAGCACTTACTGGCTGACGCACCTCGGACAGAAAAACAGTGTCAGTGCTTAGGGTAAGGTCATAAGTTTGGTAAGAGAGCTTTTCTGCCAGATTCTGCCAATTTTCTACTGTTAAGTTGCTTCTGAATTTCAGTTTCAAACTCCTACATCTGCCAGAACTAAAGATTCAGAAACACGGGATTTCTTTACCTCTCAGGAAAACTCAATGAATGCCAAACATGACGCGGAGAATGCTGGGACACTTTACACGTCACAGTGAGCTCCACTCCCTATCTTTTTTAATATTTTATTGATATTTTACAGAGAAGAGGAAGGGAGAGAGTAGAGAGCTAGAAACGTCGATGAGAGAGAAACATCAACCAGTTGCCTCTTGCACACCCTCTACCGGGGATGTGCCCACAACCAATGTACATGCCCTTGACCGGAATCGAACCTGGGACCTTTCAGTCCGCAGACAGACGCTCTACCACTGAGCCAAACCGGTTTTGGCTCCCTGACTATCTTTACACTCAGTTCACTGCTCCCTCCTGGGTGCTGGAAGCAGACAGCACTGCTCAGAAGGAGGAAGGCCACTCGCAGGGGCTGCCTTAAGCACATCGTCTTCATTCATTCGCTGTTCAACCTCCTCACAGATCAAAGCAGCAAGTTTCAACATTACTCACTAAGCACACGTGCCTCCAGCCCTGAGGGGCAGTCCTGCGCGAGTGGCCGCTTTACACTACAGCAGAGGGAGACATAGAGGCCACTGCCCCCCTCCCCCCTCACAGCCACGTCAACTAACTCAGGCTCCTCCGAGCACAGAGCAGCTGTCAGCACAGGTGAGCCACTCACCACCGCATCCAGGAACTCTATGCACCGCTTCAGGTTGTCCCGGGTGTCGCAGAACTGCCGGAAGAGCAGCCTTCCTATTGGCTGCTTGTCACAAAGACTGCTGTAGTCCACTTCTGAGTGAAGGAAGGGGATAGAGTCGTTACAATTCAGAAAGTGCCAGTTCTGAACCTTACATACCAGATACAGTAAGAGTGAAAAATAGTATTTGCAGCATTTTTTAGATCACTGTTTTGCTTACCAATTTAGACTGGCCTATCATGACGGTATTTAAAACTAGAGGCCCAGTGCGTGAAATTCAGCACGGGAGGCGGGGGTTGTCCCTCAGCCCAGCCTGCACCCTCTTCAATCTGGGACATCCCTCACAATCCAGGACTGCTGGCTCCCAAATGCTCACCTCCTAATTGCCTCTAACCACTTCTGCCTGCCAGCCTGATCACCCCCTAACCACTCCCCTGCCAGCCTGATTGATGTCCAACTGCTCCCCTGCCAGCCTGTTTGCCCCCAACTTCCCTCCTCTGCCAGCCTGCTCATCCTTAACTGCCCTCTCTTGCAGGCCTGGTCCCTCCCAACTGCCCTCCCCTGCATCTTGTGTTCACATGGGGGCAGGATCTTTGACTACATGGGGGCAGCTATCTTGATCTTGTGTGTTGGAGTGATGATCAATCTGCATATCACTCTTTTATTAGATAGGATTTATAAGGGCGAGGTCAGGAAATCACCCTTTACCTTGGTATTAATCTTATAGTCACTAATAGGGAGACAGACAACTTCATGCATCTCCTAATGCAATGCAACAGGAAATTTACAGTATCATCTGAGTAGGGGACATGCAAGACCGGATGGTTTGCCCTGAAGGGTGTCCCAGATCAGGGTGGGGTTCCCTTGGGGCGTGGGGCGGCCTGGGCGAGGGACCTGTGGTAGTTTGCAGACCAGCCATGTCCCCCAGCGACCCAAGCAAAGGCCCTGGTATCTGGGATATATTTATCTTCTACAATTGAAACTTTGTAACCTGGAGCCAAGCCAAGCCTTCTGCTTGCTCTGTGGTGGCAGCCATTTCTGTTGGGATTGATTCACCTTCTATAATTGAAACTTTAAGCAGAAGCTTGGGCCGGCCAGAGTGTGTGGAAAGCTTGGCTTCCTCTATCGCCAGGGAAACCCAAGCCTCCCTCCTGCTTGTTCAGTGGCTACAGCCATCTTGGTTGGGTTAATTTGCATAATTATTGGTCAATTTGCATATTACTCTTTTATTAGGTAGGATACCTAAGCAGAGCCAAAGATCACTGGAAGCATTGGTAACTAAGGTGTGCGAAGCCGCTGGGTCATCCTGCTCTCCAAAGGAAACACAAAAGGAGCAGTGTTCCGAGGGGACCCAGGTCACGGTCACACCACAGAAGGGGGAGAGGTGCCTGAGACAATTACCAGCAGGAGAAATACACCGCAGGGACGCGCTGAATTATATTTCAGAAAGCTCTCTTCCATTTGGCTGCCTTCTAGTCACTCACATCTTACAGGTGTTGCTGATGCTTAATGATGTTAGCTGCTCTTGGGACTGTTCTCCCTTGTCTTCTCAGCGAAATCATATGCTGTACACCTTACTTACCCTAAACACTAACACTGTTTGAGAACAAGGCACTAATGTTTGGTCAAAGTGTCAAGGAGGATATAAACTAATATGTTCAAAACAGGTTAATCTAAACGTCAGCGAGAGAATCGGCTGCCCTGTTAGCAGAGACTTTGAACTTAAATGAACATGGCCGTGTGCACTCCTGCAATGAAATTCGTGAAAGCCAGACGCCACCACCAATTCCTCAGCTGCGGGCGGACGCCGGGTACACAGGGAGCCCGCCGCCCGCTCCGCATGTGCGTGACAGCACAGGCCAGGGATGGACACTCGGGGCCCAGGCACAAGTACAGGCCCTGACACCAGCAAAGGTGCTGTAAACATTCTGCGACCCGGTCAAGGGCATGTACTTCAGTTGCAGGCTTGATCTCTACCCTGGGTCAGGTGTATGTGAAAGGCAGCCAATCCATGTCTCTCTCTCTCTCTCTCTCTTTCTCTCTCTCTCTCTCTCTCTCTCTCTCTCTCTCTCTTTCTCCACCCTTCTCTCCCCTCCCTTCCACATTCTCTAAAAAGTCCATGGAAAAATATCCTCGGTGCTGACCCATAAACGTGTCTCCAGCACAGCAATTCTTCTATTATAGACACAGCGGGTCCTCATAGCCAATCGGTCTGGAGGTCAATTCCTCCCAGTGACAACAACAACAATCAAGACTTAACTACAACAAGGCTGTATACGCAATCCACAAAGGGGTGCACCAAGAGTGTCCACATCAGGTAACTGGGAGGCTGACCCACTGAACCATATAGGACACCCAGCACGCAAAGCCACCCTACCAACTCAGGGAAGCAGCGAAAATGCCGAGACAAGGAAACAGATCACAAACGAAAGAAATGGATGACAACAAATGACTGGACATAGAGTTCAAAACCAGTTACAAGGTTTTTCAAGAATTTCCTAGAAAAGGCCGATAAAATTAACGAGACCTTCAAGGATATGAAAAGGGACTAACTAGAAATTAAACATATACTGACTGAAATAAAAAATATTATACAGAGACTCAACAGCAGACTAGAGGAACACAAGAATCAAGTCAAAGATTTGGAAAACAAAGAGGCACAGGACACTCCTCCAGAGAAGCAAGAAGAGAATCCAAAAAGTTGAAGATAGTGTAAGAAGCCTCTAGGACAACTTCAAGCATACCAACATCAGAATTATGGGAGTGCTACCCTGTTTCCCCGAAAATAAGACAGTGTCTTATATTAATTTTTGCTCCCAAAGATGCGCTAGGTCTTATTTTCAGGGGATGTCTTATTTTTCCATGAAGAAGAATACGGTACACATTTATTGTTAAATGAAAATAAAGGAAATTTATTACCTGTATACGGTACGGTAGTATGGTAGTTGTCAAGACAAACTGTGAATTCTACAGTATCAAGAATTTACTCATTTATTCAATGACAATCATGTCATCATCTTCTGGAACATCATTCATAACAATCCAATTCCTGAATTTCCTGGTGAATTTCTTGTGACTCCATTTCTTTCAGAATCAGTGGACCAAATCTCTCATGTTTAGCCTAGGGAGGGGGGGCCTTATTTCCAGGGGGATGCCTTATATTTCACTCAGAAGGAAACCTGTAAGTAGGTCTTATTTTCGGAGGATGTCTTATTTTCGGGGAAACACGGTAGAAGAAGAGAGCAAGATATTAAAAACCTATTTGAAGAAATAATGACCAAAAACTTCCCCCACCTGTTGAAAGAAATGGACTTACAAGTCCAAGAAGCGCACAGAACCCCAAACAGAAGGAATCCAAAGAGGACCACACCAAGACGCATTATAATTAAAATGCCAAGGGCAAAAGACAAAGAGAGAATCTTACAAGCAGCAAGAGAAAAACAGTTAGTTACCTACAAGGGAGCACCTATACGATTATCAGCGGATTTCTCAACAGAAACTATGCAGGCCAAATGGGAGTGGCAAGAAATATTCAAAGTGATGAATAGTGAGAACCTACAACCAAGATTACTCTACCCAGCAAAGTTATTCAGAATTGAAGGGCAGATAAAGAGCTTCACAGATAAGAAAAAGCTAAAGGAGTTCATCACCACCAAATTAGTATTATATATAATGCTTAAACATATTCTTTAAAAAGGAAAAAGAAGAAAAAAGTAAAGATAAAAATTATGAACAACAAATGCATATCTATTAACAAGTGAATCTAAAAGTCAAATGAATTAAAAATCTGAGGAACAGAATAAACTGGTGAATATAACAGAATCAGGGGCATAGGATGGGAGGGGATTGATAATTCTCAGGGGGAAAGGGGTGTCTGTGTTGGGGGTATGGGAAGAGACTGGACAAAAATCATACACCTATGGATGAGGACGGGGCAGGGGGGAGGTAAGGGCAGAGGGTGGGGTGGAAACTGGGTGGAGGGGAGCTGGGTGGGGGGAAAATGAGAAACAATTGTAATAGTCTGAACAATAAAGATTTATTAAATTTTAAAAAAAGAAAAGAAAAATATCCTCGGGTAAGGATGAAACACACACACACACACACACACACACACACACACACACACACACGCCAGTTTTAACCCTTTCCTTCCAAACTCGAAGGGCTAGCGATGCCCCTGGGTCCAGGTGAGGCTGGCAGATGCGCACAGGTAGGCCTGTCTTCTCTCCCTGGTCCCTCCTGAACGCGCTGAGCGTGACCACAAGAGCAGAGCCACACTGAAAGCATGGAGCCTCCCGCGGGGAATACAGGTGCCCTCACGAGGCAGATGTGAAGTTACGGGAAGAGAGAGCTGCTGGGGTTGGAGTTAAAGGAACATCGGCTGAGACCCCAGAGATAAGCTGGGCTCCCACACACCTCTATGCCGGGAGCGGCCAGAGGTAACGGTGGGTGGCAGACCCCTCTTCACATCCTGCCGCCTCCAAGGAGACCTCACCCACTGCCAGTCTGTGACTCCGGACGCCACCAACAGCTATCGCCCGAGTCCGATCTACAGCCCAGACTCCTCTGAGCCCGAAAAGCACACCTTCTCTCCCACTGCGAGCCCCCCTCTGAATGGACCAGACCTGGAAGTCACCTCAGTTCCCCCTCCCTCCTTCCACACAGAACTCAACTGGATTCCACTTCCTGAATTTTCTCATCGTTCATGTCCTCACCACCCCCCCACCAGCTGCCGTCTCCTGCCAGCACAATGGTGGGTGCCCCATATGGCCTCCCTGGGCCCTCTCCTGACCTCTCAATCTCATTCTTCACACTGAAGCCTGACAGACAGACGCCTGGGAAACGTGAATCTGATGGCATCCTTCCTCCTAAAACCCTGACGTCAACTTTCTGCCTCTAAGACGACAAAAGCCCTCAGTGGCCTCCTGTGCCCTCCCAGCGGCCTCCTGTGCCCTCCCAGCGGGCCTTGGCAGGGGGAGACGCACTCAGGGAGGAGCACTCAGGGAGGAGCACTCAGGGAGGAGCGAGGGCCGGGGAGGGAGAGTGCCGCGGCTGCTTGAGAGGCAGGCAGGCAGGTCCCAAGAAGTGAGACAGCTGATTTCACAGAGGCGCCAGCTCCGTGGTGACACAGCAGTCACTCCCGTGGGCGGTGCTGAGCCACTGGCTCTCCAGGGGGAAATGAACTGGTCCCTCTCACCCCCACACAGACTAGCCGCACTGGGCCCAGCACCCAATGGGAGGGAGGCAGCGTGACTTCACGGTGTGGGTCCGGCAGTGGTTTCCTGTCCACAGCACCAAGCACACACGGCAGCAGCAATCAGACCAACGGGGCTTCTCCAGCACAGACTGTGTTCCCCGACGGGCACCGCAGGAGAAAGAGAGACCAGCCCGAAGCGGGGAGTATGTGCCATCAGGTATCTGATGTGGCATGCTCACGTCTCCAACTCGGCATAAAAAGACAGCCCCATTTAGCCATGGGCAAGGGAGTCATTGTTGAATCCTTACCAAGGGTTGATTTCTCAAAGTGGAAGGGAGAGAGGAGGAGAGAGAGAGAAAAGCATCAATGTGAGAGAAACACATCTACCCACTGCCTTTCGCATACACCTCAAAAGGGAGGCGGGACGGGGCGTGAACACACACAGGCAGTGCCCTCGACGGAGAACCGAAGCCACACCCCTCCGAGCTCGGGCCAATGCTCCAACCACTGAGCGACAACGGCCAGGACTAAAAAGGGGCAAAGAATTTTCACAGACATTTCTCCAAGCAAACATAAAAATGGCCAATAGGCATCGTTAGTCCTGGGAAATACAGAGCAAAATGCAATGAGATGCCACTTCACACGGGGCCGGCTGCGTGCAAACACACAGGGAGGAAAAGCCTGGTGAGGATGGGAAGAAGTCGGACTTCCCTGCACTGCCGGAGGAACGTAAGAGGGCAGCACTCTGGATAACAGTTTGGCACTTCCTCAAAAAGTCACACTCAGAATCCCCTACTACCCAGCAGTTCTAATTCCGGGCACACACACAGACAGTGAGCGCAGGGACTCAAACCAACATCTACACAGCCACCAACGTTCCCTGAAGGCGTGAAACGGCCCATGTCCACCAACAGATGAGGGACCAAATCCAGATTCCCATGTGCTGTCCACGTTAATCCCACGGAATTTTACTTTAAAATGGTTAAAATGGCAATCTTTATGTATTCTTCACCACAATAAAAAAAACTTGTACGTAAATGTTCGTAGCAATATTATTCATAACTAGAGGCCTGGTGCACGAAATTCATACATGGGTAGGGTCCCTAGGCCTGGCCAGTGATCAGGGGCGATCAGGTTCCCCACCTCCCCACCTCCTCCTTCCCTCACTCCCTCAGCACCCCGCCACTGCCACTGGTTGCCCGCCATTTTCCATGCCACCCCCTGGTGGTCAGCATACGTCATAGCCAGCAATCGAACTCCCGGTCTCCCAGTCGAACTCCTGAGTGGACACTTTGCATATTAGCCTTTTATACAATGAGTGGCCAAATTATTATGATCTCTGAGGCCCGGTGCACAAATTCATGCCTGGTTGAGCCCAGCCAACCTGGCAAGGAGGAGGGGACATGGGCGGGTGGCCGGCCTGCCTGCTGGTCAAACTCCTGGTCGAGGGGACAATTTGCATATTAGCCTTTTATTATATAGGATATACACTGAGTGGCCAGATTATTATGCGTTCAGAGTTCATAATAATCTGGTCACTCAGTGTATAAGTAGACATAAAAATAAAAACAATCCAATCTATTAACTGATGTATAGATACGGAAAATAAAATGCAATATATCCTCACAACAGACAACTTGCCAACAAAAGTGGATTGATTCATAGCATGAATGGCCTTGAAAATGTGTTAAGTGAAAGAAACCAATCATAAAAGACCACCAAGTATATGGTTTCCATTTACATGAAGTGTCCAGAAAAGGCAAATCCAGAGAGCAGATGAGTGGCTGCCTAGGACTGAGGAGGGGGAGGGAGTGGGGAGTGGCCCCAATGGGCACGGGGATTCTTTCTGAGGTGACTGTGGTAATGGCTGCACAACGCCGTGACTATAGAAATAGCCACTGAACTGTACACTTTACGGAGGTAAACTGTATGGCATGTTAACCACGTCTCAATAAAGCTGCCATTGTACACACATAATGAGGCTGAAACAACTGGGTAGGTTTTTTGGGGGGGAACTACCTTCTTTATATTGTTAGAAATTATTTAAATTTTTAAAAATATTTTTTTTTTTATTTCAGAGAGGAAGGGATAGAAACATCAATGATGAGATAGAATTATTGCTTAGCTGCCTCCTGCACAGCCCTACTGAGATCGAGCCCGAAAACCGGGCCTGTGCCCTTGGCTGGAATCGAACCCGGGACCCTTCAGTCCACAGGCCGATGCTCTATCCACTGAGCCAAAGCAGCTAGGGCTGAAATTATTTTTGATAGTTAAAATATCTAAACTTTCTTAAAAAGGAACTGTAATAGTATTAAAGAAAAGATGGACTGATTTTTTTTTTTTTAATTAATCTTTGGTGTCTTCCCTAAGCACAAGGCTAAGTACAAAAACTAAAAAGATTGATATATTTGTCTACATAAAAAATTAAAACCTCTGCCAAAACCGGTTTGGCTCAGTGGTAGAGCATTGGTCTGCGGACTGAAAGATCCCAGGTTCGATTCCGGTTGGGGGCATGTACGTTGGTTGCGGGAACATTTCTGGTGGGGGGTCTGCAGGAGGCAGTTGGTCGATGTTTCTCTCTCATTGATGTTTCTAGCTCTCTATCTCTCTCCCTTTCTCTCTGTAAAAAAAAAAAAAAAAAAAAAAATCAATAAAATATATTTTTTTAAAAGAATTAAAACCTCTGTATGGGAAAATATAGTGTATGCCAAAAAAGCAGAAATATAAAATATATTCACATTTGAATATCTAAAGATAAGTTCCTTTCATACATAAAGACTTACATAATGAGTTAGAAAAAGCAAAAAAAAAATTTAAACTTCATGAAAATGTTCAATCCCATCCATAAATTTTCAAATTATAGTTTATCTTTATTAAAAATATTGAAAGCAATACCATTATTTTAATATGTTAACAAAGTCACAGGCAAAGAAACCTTGTAACATATTGTTGGCAGGAAAGTAAAGGGATACAACCTCTTTGGAGATTAACTTGGCAACATCAAAATTTTGAATGCAGGCCTCGCTGGTTAGGCTCAGTGGATAGAGCGTCAGCCTGTGAACTGAAAGGTCCTGGATTCGATTCCGGTCAAGGGCATGTACCCTCGTTGCAGGCACATCCACAATGGGAGGAGGGTGCAGGAGGCAGCTGGTCAATGTTTCTCTCTCATCGATGTTTCTAACTCTCTATCCTTCTCCCTTCCTCTCTGAAAAAAAAAAAAAATTAATAAAATATATTTAAAAATTTTTTTTGAATGCATGTACCCTTTGAACTGAAACACGCATCTTTTAAAAAATACGATGATGCCTGCCCTAGACAGGGCTCCCCACCTGACTTCCTGTGTGCACGTCAGGACCCATAGCTAACTCCCTCCTCGCAGCCACAGAGTTCCCGTAAGGGAGTCACTTTCCATCTGCCTTTCCTGAAGGTACCCTCAGTCATTCTTGTCCACGTGCAGAGAGAATTGTGTATGGAGACTGAGAAACAGTTAACAGTGTCCCTTCTACAGCCATATGCTTTATAACATATACTTTATAACCTACAGGCCTTTCCCCTGGAAGAACCAAGGACGATAAGAAGAATGTACATCGTTTTTGAAACAAGAAAGGAACTCAAGAAAGAATACCTAACGAGTGATACAATGCTCCATTTACTCACCAATGCACTGTCTAAGCTGGTTGCACTCGCTAACAGGGGGTAGCTTCAGCATCTCCCTCCATTTTTTACTACGACCACTTTTTTTGCCATATGCTCCTAAATTTGGGGGGAAAGAGGCATTTTTTAAATGGTCAGAAATGTCTAATTATAACAATTACTTCCACTAACGGCATTTACTATAAGCCAGATACTTTCCTAGAAGTTTCGCCAGTCTATGCTCACTAAATCCTCCCATCAACCCTATGAGATATAATGTTGCTATGCTCTTGTCATAATCCTAATTTTACGGGTGAGAAAACTAAGGCAAAGACATGTGAGATAATTTGCCTGGCCAGGGTAGCTCAGTGATTGAGCAAGTCTTGTTCACTTCCTGGTCAGGGCACATGCCTGGCTGTGGACTCCTTCCCCAGTGAGGGACGTGCAGGAGACAGCCAATCAATGATCCTCTCTCATCACTGATGTTTTTCGTTTTGTTCTGTTTGTTAATCCTGATGGTCCATGGACCAACACTCTATCCACTTAGCCAAACTGGCTAGGGCTCATCATTGATGCTTCTACCTTTCTCTCCCTCTCCCTTCCTCTCTGAAATCAATGAAAACATTTTTTAAAAAATATATTTTATTGATTTTTTACAGAGAGGAAGAAAGAGGGATAGAGAGTTAGAAACATCGATGCGAGAGAATCATCCATCAGTTGCCTCTTGCACACCCCCTACTGGGGATGTGCCCACAACCAAGGTACATGCCCTTGACTAGAATCGAACCCGAGACCCTTCAGTCCGCAGGCTGACGCTCTCTCTATCCACTGAGCCAAACCGGTTTCAGCATCAATGAAAACATTTTTTAAATAATAATTTGCCTAAAGCAGTTATAGCTAATAAACAGAGAAGATGGGGTTTGAACCCAAGTGATGACACTACAAATGGGGCCATGCTGCACTAAGGGGGTTGTACTTGTCACCTTTTTCTTGAATTTAACAAAATAACAAACCACCCCCGCCTCTCCAATTGCTTACTAAGTACCAATTAAATGGCTAGCACTGAGAGGGATACAAAATAAAGATACAAGCCATGCCCTGCCCTTACACAGATTACAATTTAATCTAAGAGTCGTTGACTACACTGTGTTAAGAACCCCAATTCCCAATTCCCAAAGGGCAGAGTGTCTCCAGGCTGGAAGGAAGCTACAAGAAGAGGATTAAGGTAAACTGGGACCTGAAGAATAGAAACAACTGAAATGGGGGGAAAAGCACGAAATGCCCACTACATAGAAGGTTGGAATTGAAAGCACATGCAATGTGCCCGAATGAAAACCAAAGCTGTTCATTTCTACAACAAAATGCATTAAGTAGCTCCAGTGGTGGGAACAAATTAAGGGCAATGAAGGAAACAAAAATGTTGGCTAAACTATACTAATAAAAGGGTAATATGCTAATTAGACCGGGTTGACCAGATATCTTCCAGGTATCCATCTTCCTTCTGGATAAAGCCACGGTGGCGGAGGCTCAGGCAGAGGTGGTTAGGGGTGATCATGCCAGCAAGGGACCAGTTAGGGGACAACCAGGCTAGCAGGGGAACAGTTAGGATATGGCCAGTTGGGCAGGGAACCGAGGTGATCAGGCCAGCAAGTAGAGGCAGTTAGGGGCGATCAGGCAGACAGGTATAGTGGTTAGAGGTGATCAAGCAGGCAGACAGGCAGGTGAGCAATTAGGAGCCAGGGGTCCTGGATTATGAGAGATGATGGGGCCTAAACCATCAGTTGGACATCCCCCAATGGAACCTGGATTGAAGAGGGTACAGGCCAGGCTAAGGAACCACCTTCCCCCCCACCCCCCACAATCCCATGCATAAATTTCATGCACCAGGCCTCCAGTGTATACACACACACACACACACACACACAGACATACTAGAGGCCTGGTGCACGGATTCATGCACCAGTGGGGCCTCTCCGCCCCACCTGAAGGAATCAGGCTGAAACTGGCTCTCAGACATCCCCTGAGGGGTCCCAATTGCAAGAGGGCACAATCCAGGCCGAGAGATGCCACCAGTGCACAATCAGGGGCCAGGGAGGAACCACAGGAGGACTCCAGGGCATATCCAGCCTCTCTCATCCAGTCCCGATCAGCCAGACCCAAGCAACAAGCTAACCTACCAGACGGAGCATCTGCCCCCTGATGGTCAGTGCACGCCATAGCAACTGGTCAAACGAGCAGTCAGACAGTATATTAGGCTTTCATTGTATAGGATATGTATGTATATACGCATACCTCTGTACTTAAAGGGTTTAGAAGCTACTTCTAGAAACTTCCTGCAACCAAAAATTCTGGGTTGGAAGCCTCAGATGCTAAACAAACTGCTCAACAAGCCACAGCCTGAGTCAAAAGGGTACTTCAACGACAAAGACAAAATCCGATTAAGTGTGCCTACCCTACACGCCCACCTCTGCATTTATGCTGCCAATTCACCAAGAGATAAAATGGAGCTGAAGTCTCCTGATAAGCACGTGACCATTTAAGATGATCAGTTAAAGCAATTAAAGGTCATAAATTGTGTAACAAATGTATTACACACACAAAATCCTAACTTTTTTAAAAGAATGACTTTTATCTGTTATTTTATTAACAGTATGATTATTTCATACTTCCTTAGAGTATGCCTGGCATACTGGAACACACTTCTTCCATGCAACATCACTTGCCAACATGAATATTTCCCCCCGTCATCGTCAATACGGGGAGAAGGGGGGAGGGGGCAAAAGTAGGTTTACATTGCTTGCATGTAAAGTAACAAACAATTGATAATCGCACAGGAATCAACTGTTTCACCTGCACTGTAAACCTACTTTTGCCCCACCTGTCTCGGGTTTGGGGCGTACAGCACGGTGGTTAGACAGTCCCATCACCTGAGCCCCTGGTCAGCCCAGCACCGCGTCGCTGAAAGGAGAAACGACTCTAATGTCCGATTTGGAACCAAAGCGAGAGACCGACTGACTTCATTCTCAGCGAATCTAGAAAGTGGCTGGACTCGCTTCCATCCAACAGCCCTGCAATTCCCAGGACAAGCCCGCGCTCTCCCGCCCCGGGCCCAGGCGGCAAACCGGGAACTCCCTCTGCCCGGCAGCAGCCGCGTGTGCGCCCCCGGCCTCCCGCGTCCGCGCCTCCGCGGCTCCCGCAGCCGAGCGGCATCCCCTCCGTCTCGGTCCCCGCGGCAGAGCCCCCGCCGGGCGCTCGGAGTGAGGCCGCCTCGGCCGCCACCTCCCCCGCCGCCCCGGGACCCCGCCTTCCCGCTCGCCTGTGGCTCCGAGAACCCCGGTCCCACGCTCGGGGCTGGGCGTCTCCGAGGCCGGGGGCCACTCGCGGGGTCTCCGCGAGCGGGAGGGCTTCCCGAGGGAAGGACCCGAAGCCGCGGAACAGCCGCCGGCGCCCTGGGCGCTCACCACTCCCCCGCCGGCCCGCCGAGCGCCCCGGCGACACCGGCCGCGGAGCCCCCGACCCCCGCCGCCCCCGGCCCGGCCCGCCGGGCACCCACCGAGGCGCGCCTTCAGCAGCAGCGAGTTCGCCACCAGGTTCTCCAACTCCATGAGCCGCCGCCCGAGCCGCCGCCGCCGCCGCCGCCGCCGCCGCCGCCGCCGCCGGGCAGTGCGGGCTCGAGGACGCTGGGCCGGGGCCTTCGCGCCGCGCCTGCCGGCCCGCTCCCGCCCGCCGGGCCCCGCACTCGGCCGGGAAAGGCTGCTCTGCCGTAACGGCCACGACCACGGCCACCACCAGTGCCGCCGCCCCCGGGCCCGCTGGCCGCGACGACGCTGCCGCTGCGAATGCTGCCGCCGCCGGCCGGGGGCACCGGCGGGGACGGGGCGCGGGGCGAGGGCAGGCCGGTCTTCGGGCTTCTCCGCGGTCACCACCGCCGCGCCGCCAACCGCGCCCTCGGCCCCATCACCCCCGCTCAGCGCGCGTAGCTCTCCTCAGGGCCACGGGTCTCCAAGGAGCCCGACCCCAGGGAAGGGCTTCCAGCAGGGCCGCCGCCCCGGCGGCGACGGCCACTGCCGCCGCCGCCGCCGCCGCCGCCTCACAGCGCGGCCGGCTCTCCGCTAACGGCTCCCAGAGGTGGAGCTCCAGCGCCCCCTCGCCCCAACCTGAGGCGGCTGCGGCGCCCCGCGGGGCACTACGGCTCCCAAAAGGCCCCGCGCAGAGCGGAAGCGGCGCGCCGGAAGAGCGGGGCCTCCTGGGAGTTGTAGTCCGCCTGCTGGCGAGTAATCCGAGCCCGAGGTGTCTCTCAGTGATCGGCTCAGTTATCGCGACACCAGGGCGGGGGCGGCTGGCTGCCCCGGCACGTGTCTCCGGAAGGGATCGGCTCTCCGCCGGCTGCTCCAGGCCGTGGGCTCGCTCCTCCGGGTCTCCCAGGCCGTGCGGAGTCGAGCGCCTAGAGGGGCGGCGGGAGTTGGCCATGGGGAAGGCCAGGGCGACCGGGGCGCGCCCCAAGGCCCCCGGGGCCCGGGCGGGAGCGCGGGGCGGCCGGGCCAGGCCCAACCCCAACCCGTTCGAAGTGAAAGTCAACAGGCAAAAGTTCCAGGTTCTGGGCAGGAAGACGCGCCACGACGTGGGGCAGCCCGGGGTGTCGCGCGCGCGGGCCATCCAGAAGGTAAGGGCGGTGCCACCCCCTCGGGTGGCCGTTTCCTGCCAGGGACCCCTCACTCCCCGGACCACCACGCCCCCAGCGCGGCTTTCCCTGCTCTTCCCGGAGAGGCAGAGACTCGGGGGCCGGCCTGCCCGAGCTGGAGCCACTCCGGCTTGCCCGTGGTATGCTACTTCTCTGCGCCTCGGTTTCCTCGTCTGTAAAATGGAGATCATAGCAATACCTACATCCTGGGTAGCTGGGAAGGGCCAGTGTGTGCATTGACGTCCTGGGGACAGCGCGGGCACAGGTGGACGGCGTCCGTGTGCTTGTCCTCCACCAGTTAGGCCGCGTTCCTCTTCGTGCCTCTGCGTGTGCGTGGGCTGGCCTGACCTTCCCCTGAGAACTGCCCCTCCCTGGAGACCCAGCACCGTGTGACCCCTTTTCCATGCCGCTCTGCTGCTGGCATCTGCGCAGACTGTGGCTCTCCTGGCTTCGGGACCGCGGCCTGGTCCTCACAGGCCAGGGCCTCCCACAGGATGCTCAGTGGGTGCTTGATGCTCCCTCTCCCTGGAAGCACACCGCTTGTGCCTTGCCGGGGTGGGGACAGGCCTTCCGTGGGACGTGCCGCCCGGAGTGTGCTGCACCTTTCCCGGCCCGGGGTGCCCTGTGGTTTCTGGGGCCGCTGGCCTGCTGAGCAGTAGTCTGGCTGCTGAGGAAGACACAGCAGCAGGCTGGCGGAAAAGGCCCAGGAGGACAAGTGAGTTTCCTCACCTGTACAGCTGCCAGGGGCTGGGCTTGCACCCAGTTCCCTGTCTGAAGCCCCGATGCTCCACGGAGCACTTACATGGAGTCTGTCCTGGCTGCTGGGAGGTCAGATGAATGAAGACGGCCTTGGCCTCCAGGGGCACACGGACCGTCTTCTGTCCCCGTGTGCGAGCCAGTGGGTCTCCTATCGGAATCCGGTGTCCTCCCGCTGCACGGCTGGCAGTGGGAACAGCAGACAAGATTTCCCACGGGGTCCCGGTCCCCAGGGCTCCCCCGGCAGGCGTGGGGGGCCGGAGCGTGTGGGCTCCCACACAAACACGTTTGTGTTCGCTTGCGCCTCGGTTTCCTTATTTCTGAGGTGGACCCTGACAGCCTCGGGGCGGCGGTGAGGGCGGGTGGTGTGCACCAGGCACAGCGGTGTCCTTAAACGCCAGCTCTCTGACCGTCTCAGCTCGCCGCCCGCAGGCCCTTCACCATCTGGACCCGGCCTGTTGTCCTTGTTTTGCCTTTTGCAACTTAGGTTGTCCAAAATGACCTGTTTTATCCCCCAAATCTCCCAGAGGTGCCCAAGCCACCACTCTGACCTTTCCCAACCCCCCTCCCCCCCCCACCCCCACCCCAGATCCCAGGAGGTGCTCACACCGCTAGCCCCTGGCAGTCCTCCCTCTGCCCGGGACAGGTGGCCTGGAGGGCACTCCGCTGCTTCCTCCGAATCCCCCAGGGGTTGGCCCACAAGACAAACTGAAGTATTAGAAGGAACCGGAACCTTGTGCTTGGGGGCTCACCATGGCTGCCCATGTGGGGGGACGTCCCGGAGCATGAGGTCCTGGCTCAGAGCTGTCTGGCAGGGCGCAGGCTGTCCAGTTGGGTTAAATGCAGAGGGGCAGTGGCCGGCGAGGCAGGCTTGTGTGACGGTCCCTGGGGGGGAGTGGGCGGTCCCGACAAGGAGTCCTGTAGCTGGGACCCAGCGCAGACGCAGTGCTTACCACTCACAGCCTCCCCTGCACGGCTGGCTGCTTCTAGCGCTTGGCAGCCTGAGTCAGGACCACCCTGGCTCCCTCTCGCAGGAGGAGGGGCTCCTCAGCCCCGGTTGGCAGTGGAGCTGATGGGACCTGGTGCCCACACTCCAGGCTGTACCTCCTAGGCCTCAGTGCGTGGCCACAGGAGTGCTGCAGGTGTGGGTTGAGGTTACAGGTAAACCGGCAGGCAGGCAGGCAGAGTACGGACATGCAAGTAACAGGCTTGACTTCGTACAGATAAACGTGTGTCTGTAACAAGCGAGGAGGAAATGTGCTGCCACGGTCTGTGCTCACTGTCAAGGTCAGACTTGACCCGAGGCTCCCTGTCGGCTCCTGGTTGGGAATTTCCCTTCCGCTCAGCTGGGGCCTCCGCTCCTCCAGCTTGAGTGCTCGGCTCCGCTGCTCCTTAAGCCTCAGGGTCCCCTTGGTCCGAGGAGGCCACGGCCTCCCTTGAGCAGCAGCCCGTTTCCAGCCGGCAGACTGTGGCCTCGAAGACAGAATGGCCAGCGCAGGGCCACCTTCCGGGCAGGAGAGCGGCCGGGTGTCCCCTGGGGAGCGTTCCCCTCGGGGTGCGGCGCCCAGCGGAGTGCTCTCTGCTCCAGCGCACCCAGACGCTGCTGAAGGAGTACAAGGAGAGGGACAAGGCCAACGTGTTCGTCGACAAGCGCTTCGGAGAGTACGACAGCAGCCTCAGCGCCGAGGAGAAGATGATGCGGAGGTTCGCTCTGGAGCAGCAGGTGCGGAGGCGGCGGGCGGTCTCCTGTGGGCACTTGCCCGCTGGTGCGGAGGGCGGGTCTGGAGTCCTGGGCCCAGGCTGGCGAGGCCGGAGGGGAAGGGCCGGCCGCAGGCACCGCGTGGATCCACACGGCAGCCAGCGGCTCGGCGGGGCTGTGTCGAGTTCTCACTGAAGTGCTGGCTCCAGCTCGGGTGGGTGGACAGCGAGTGGCCGGTGGGTCCTGGCCCGTTGACTGGCCGGCCGGGGCTCTGCGGGAATTGAACCGCTGCTCCGGTGTGCAGAAGGTCTGAAAGCCGCCGAGGCTGCCCTGTCGGTCACACAGCAGCAGGGAGTTTTAGGAAACTTCCCTCTCCTGTCAGCGGCACCATGAGAAGAGGAACATCTACAACCTAAACGAAGACGAGGAGCTGACGCACTACGGCCAGTCTCTGGCAGACATCGAGAAGCTGAACGACATCGTCGACAGCGACAGCGACCCTGAGGAGCGAGGAACGCTGTCCGGTGAGGGCCGGGCAGGGACAGCGCCTGCTCACCCCGGTCTGGCCGCCTTGCGGAGGGCTGGGTTCCAGGGTCACCGATCATAAAGCTGTGAGAAACCCCACACATGGCAGGGTCTCGTGTGTGAGCTCCAGAACCTTCAGAAGGTGCCTGGCAGTGCAGGTGGCGGTAGACAAGACAGCTTCTGTGGCTGAGAAAGCGCCAGCACCCCGACTTTGTTATTCATCCTTCCCCGAGGGTATTTTCCACTGATTTTCAGAGGGGGGGGGGGCAGAGAGAAACATCGATGTGAGAGAAACACGGATTGGCTGCCTCCGCATGAACCCCAACCGGGGCCAGGGATCGAGCCTGCAACCCAGGTACGCACCCTTGACTTGCATCGAACCCGGTACCCTTCAGTCCCAGGGCTGACGCTCTGTCCAGAGCACACAGCCAGGGCAGCGCCTTCCTTATTTGAACATCAGCCTCATTCACTGTAGCCGGGCGCTCGGAGGGTCAGCGTGAGCCGGGGTGTGACTCTGAGGAGACGGGCGGGCTCACCCTCTGCTTCTGTTCTGTGCAGCCGAGCTGACGGCAGCCCATTTCGGGGGCGGAGAGCAGCCCCACAAGAGGGCCTCCCAGCAGCCGGGCCCGGAGGCAGAGAGGCCCAGGTCCCGCAAAGAGCTGATTGAGGAGCTCATCGCCAAGTCCAAGCAGGAGAAGGTGCTCAGCCAGGGAGGGCTCCGCCGCCGCTGGGCCCTGGGTTTCCCGCGGGCTCGCTGGCCCCTGCTTCGGCCCTGGTGTCACTGAGCGTCGGCCGCAGGGGGCTCACTGCGAAGGGGCTGGGGGGGGCTTTGTTGGCGGGCTGGTTGCAGTGCTGGGGCCTGTGGCAGGCTTTGCAGACACCACGGCGTTTGCCAACAGCGAGTAGCTCACGGCAGCAAACCGTGCTTATCGCCGTGGCCCTTGCCCTGCCAGCCGGTGGGTGCGGCCCAGTGCCGAGGGCCGGCAGGAGCCGCAGTAATGCTGTGCCTCTGCTCTTCTTCCAGCGGGAGAGGCAGGCCCAGCGGGAAGACGCCCTGGAGCTCACGGAGAAGCTGGACCGCGACTGGAGGGAGATCCAGGGCCTCCTGGCCCGCCGGCCGCCCCAGGCCCGGAGCACAGCCCAGGAGAAACCCCAGGTGGGCAGGCGGGCACGCCCGGCGACGGCTGCGGACCTGATCTTCCTCCGCAGAAAGGGGGCGCGGGTGGCTTGGCCCCGTTTCTGGTGAAGTTTGTCAGGTTACTGATATTCCACGTCAGGGTGGAAACGGACTAAAAATTACTCCAGTACTTATTAAAAGTTAATTCATTTAATCTAAGTTGTTGATTAAGCCGCATGTCTGCCCTAGCTGGTTTGTCTCAGTAGTTAGAGCATCCGCCTGCGGACTAAAAGGTCCCAGGTTCGATTCCTGGTCAAGGGCACCTGCCCAGGTTGCAGACTCAATCCCCAGTAGGGGGCGTGCAGGAGGCAGCCGATAAATGATTCTCTCCCATCATTGATGTTTCTATCTCCCTCTCCCTCTCTCTCTGAAATCAATATAAATATGTTTTTAAAAGGCCACCTGTGTTTACGGGGCTGGTTTCTGTGAAACAGCCAGGCTTCCGCCCAGTCGCCAGGCAGTCGGCCTCTGAGCCACCTTGCTGCTGTTCCCGCAGCTGAGCTCTGGCGGGGCTCAGTTCTGCGGCAGCAGGGGCGGGAGCAGAGTCCTGTGGGGCCGGACACGTCCTGGGAGCTGAGCACAGCTTCCTCGGGGGGCGGCCTCAGCCTCCACGGGTGCTGGGAGTGGCCGGCACCGGCTCTTCTGAAAGGGAGACAACCGTGCACTTCCTCTCCGCAGCCCGACGCCTACGACAGGGCGGTGCGGGAGCTGGGCTTCGAGATGAAGGCGCAGCCCTCGGAGAGGATGAAGACGGAGGAGGAGCTGGCCAAGGAGGAGCAGGAGCGGCTCCAGCGCCTGGAGGTGCGGGCGCGGGGGAGGTGCCGTGGCCCGGGTGCCGTGGCCCGGGCCGGCCGTGGGGTGTGGCCTGTGGGAGGCTGCCTCGGCCTTCCCGCCCGGCCTTCCTGCCTCGCTCTGAGGGGGTGAGCTGCTCCTGGAACCCGTGGACCTTTTGTCTCGTTGAAATTTATGTGTATTTTACTACAAATACCTTCTTTTAGTAAACCTTTTCCTCTGGTTACGAAAGTAAAAAGTTCAGATAACACCCCCATCAGCCCCCACGTGACCTCTCTCCTGCGCAGGCGGAGCGGGTGCAGAGGATGCTGGGGACGGGCGAGGACCAGGACAGCAAGGCGCCCGCACACGTGTCTGCGGACGACTTAAACGACGGGTTTGTGCTGGACAAGGACGACCGGCGTCTGCTCTCCTACCAGGTCCGGTGCTGCCTCCCCTTCCTGCTCAGCGTGCAGGCGCGTGGGGTCTCACGTCCTATGTCCGTCTCTGGCGGGAACTAAGTCTCCCCGCGGTCCCTGCAGCTCTGCTGCGTGTCCACGCGGGCCAGGCGCTGCAGCTGGGCAGACCCTCTCTCCCTCTCCTCGTGCTTCTACCCGGTTGCTAACAAGTGCTCTGATCACTGTCCCCGGTCCTCACGCCTGTGGGTTCCGTGTCCTGTTCCCAGGATGGAAAGATGAATGTCCAGGAAGAGCAAAACGGAGAAGCCAGTGACAGTGGGAACTCGGAGGAGGAGAAGGAGGAAGAGGAGGGGGAGGAGGAGGCAGAGGACAGCGGCAGCTCCGACAGCCACTCGGACCTGGAATGCGGAGAGGAGAGCGAGGAGGAGAGTGAGCAGGCGCCGCGGCAGCCGCCCAGGCGCAGGGAAGCAGGCCGCGGTCAGGAAGCTCGGGCCGCTGCCAGGACAGAGCTGCCATACACGTTTGCAGGTACTTCCTGCCGGTTCCCCAGGTCTCGGGGCCAAGTCCAGCCTGGCGGTCCTTCCGCCTCGTTGAGGCTGCAGTGGGGGTGGGAGCGGGCGAACGTGCCCTCTGGCTTAGCCGTGGCCAGCGGAGGGCAAGCCTGTCCTCCTGGCTCTCCGGCGTGGCTGGGGCCTGGCCCAGGCCTGGCTCCCTGGGGCCTGTTATGTGGCCACAGACAGGACGCGGTGGACACACCGTCTGGAGCAGCGTGTTGGTGCCGTTAAGTGTCAGCCTGTGTGGTGGGCAGGCGGCTGCAGGAGAGCCAGGGCAGGCCTGGGACCAGAGCACCTGGGAGGGGCCCGAGCCCCATCAGACAGGCCAGTGTCCCTCCAGCACACAGAGGAGCCCGCTCTGGTCAGCAGTCCTGCCTTGTCCTGTGGCTGCAGGTCATTTCCAGGGACGTGGGCTCGCCGTGAGGCTGGCTCCATGGCAGTGGCTCCGACGGGTAGGAGCCGCAGCTACGCTCACGTGGCCCTTCCACCCTTTTTCGGCTGGGCTCACGGCGCCGGGCACGGAGGAGACTCCTCGCCGAGCCTGTTCTCAGCCCGGCTGCCTTCCCCTCCCCGGACACGGGGTGCGAGGGTACAGCCTGCAGTGAAGGGCGTGTTTCCATGGAGAAGGCACGTTGTCTCGCGCAGCGAGAAGCCAAGCCACTATGTGGTTCGGGTCTGCGTCTGGCCGTTCGCCTGCTGGACAGTGAGTGCCGGTGTGTGTTCGGCAGCTCCCGAGTCCTCCGAGGACCTCAGGGCTTTGCTGACGGGGAGGTCCGTGGAGGAGCAGCTGCTCGTGGTGGAGAGGATCCAGAAGTGCCACCACCCCAGCCTCGCCGCGGGGAACAAGGCAAAGTTAGAGGTACGCTGGCAGCGGGGCGGCGGGACCCGTGCTGGGAGCGCCGGGCCGTCCCCGCTGCGGTCACCGAGGGCGCCCGGCCCTGTGGCTGCTGCCGGGCCCTCCTGTCACCGAGAGATGGCCCCCGTGAGCAGCCCGGCCGGCCCCTCGGGGTGCCTGCTGCCCTCCGCCAGCCAGAGGGCAGTGCTGTCTGCCCCGGGTCCGTCCGGGGTCAGCACTCAGCTGCTCCCCTCCGTGCCCCCAGAAACTGTTCGGCTTCCTCCTGGAATACGTCGGAGAACTGGCTGCAGAGGACCCCCCAGACCTCGGAGTGATTGACAGGCTGGTTGTGTGAGTAGAACGGTGGCGAGGGCGGGCTCACCAGCTTGGTCCTGGTTAGAGCCGTAGTACATGGGGGTCATAGGCCAACCGGCTGGTAAACAGGACACAGGTGCAGCCGCACCACAGCCTGTGACGGGCCCCTGCTCGCGCCCCAGAGCCGGGGTGTCCGCAGCGCAGAGCACGGGGAGGTCTGTTCCCGGCACTGAGTGGCTGACTCGCTTTGGTTCTCCAGCGACCCATCACTCTGCGGGGGTGGTGGTGTCTGGAGCACGTGGGATGGGCAGGCCTGTGCCTCCGTGGAACCGGCAGGCTCCTGTCCCTCTTGCCCACCTGGCCCTGCGGTGGCTGGGGCAGGCGTGGGGCCTCCCACGGGGGAGGTCAGTGAGAGCGTGGTCAGCGGCCTCTGCCATTCACGTCAGGTGAGAGCCGCAGTTTGTGGGGAAGCCCCAGAGCCGGTCAGCCAGGCGGGCACGTTGGACGCGCTCCCCCTGCAAACAGCGTGGTCAGAGGGCGGTTACGGAGCTGATCACAGGAGGCACGTGGCTCCCCCCACAGCCAGGCCGCCGTCCGAGGGTGGGTCCCCGCCTCTGGCTCCAGCCCCGCCCGCAGGGACGCACCGCGGGGCCTTCCCGCCAGAGCCTGCACCCACCTGTTTCTGACCAACAGGCCGCTGTACAACCTCTGCCAGATGTTTCCTGACGCCGCGAGCGAGTCCATGCGGTTTGTGCTCCGAGACGCCATGCACGAGATGGAAGGGACGATCGAGGCCAAGGGCCGGGCCGCGTTCCCAGGGCTGGACGTGGTAAGCGGGCTCGGTCCCCCAGGCCGGGCCTCCGGCTGCCAGGAGCCCGGTCTGTCCAGCTCCCCACAGCCACCAGCCCGCGGGCTCCGGAGGCCGTCCCTCGGTGGCCTGGGGACGGTCCGGCCGGTGACGGTGAACTGACACGTGTTCGTCAGAGGGTGCGTGTGAACGGGCACGTTCAGTCCTCACGGCAGAGGCTTAAGGCAGGAAGGAGCGGCTTTCCAGGGAGACCACGCCGAGGCTGGCGTCGCTCCGTGTCTGTGCCACTCGGGACATGAGTTTGGGAAGCCGTGGCGGCTGTCGGTGGCAGTGAGTCTCACTCGGTTACTCCGTTTTCTGGACTCTGTGCTGGACGGGCTGAGCCACGGGCAGCAGAACAAACACAGGACGTGTGGCTCATCATTGGTGGCTCTCACAGGCTCCCCCGGAGGGTCTGAGCCCGTGTCCGTGGCGCTGCGGGTGACTTCGTTCTGTGAGCCTCACCCAGTTTCCGTTCCTCACGGCCGCCCTGGTGGTTCCTGGAGCCCTGGCCAGGGAGACCCCGTCTGCCTCCTCCAAGCCTTTTTCTAGCCAGAGTATTGGGGGGCCAATAGCAGGCCTAGCAGGCTGCCTGGTCTTCCGCCCGCCCTTTCGTGTGAGCTGCGGGCCTGGCCTCCTGTCGGGAAGGGGTGCCCATGGTGGGTACCGGAGCTATGCCTGCCCCGTGGCCCCTGAGAGGCCCCGCTTGTCGCCTAAGACAAAACGTGCTTCTTGGGAGCGTGCAGGAGGCAGCTTCCTGTCGTGGAGGCGGTACCGGCTCCCCCCTCCCTGGGACTCAGCTGCCAGGGGTGCCCGCCGGCGCCCCACCTGCTCGTACACATTTGCGGTCCCCCTGCGCCTGTCAGTCACCAATGCTGATGCCAGGGCAGACCGGGAGCTGCCAGGAAACACTGCCGAGAGGGCGGGCTGTGGACAGAGCCTTGTGTCCCAACATGAGCCGAGAGCTGGGATTCAGCTGGGGATGACAGAGACCAGGAGAGCGTTTAGGGAACGGCCTGCGCCCCCTCGCCCAGCTGCCCTCGGTCTCCTCGGCTGTGCCGGGGGCCGCTGCCGGTCCTGAGAGGTGGCCTCGGCTTGTGGTCCTTCCCGGTGGTGTGAGGCTGGCCCAGGAAGAGGCTGCTTCCCTCCGGGCGGGGCGCCGAGAGCCTGGGGCTGCTTCGCTGAGCCCTGGGGCCTAAAGGGCAGTGGGTGCGGTCAGCGTGACCTCTGCCCAGCCATGGGCTCGATGCCCCAAGACGGCCGGCCGGGACAGGGCAGCCTCATCCTGGGCCCCTCCAGCAGCCACGTTCCAGAGGGGCCCGGCGGAGCGGGGTGACAGCCGCCGTGGGGGCCCTGCCCTGGCCCCGAGCCCACAGCACAGGGGGGCCCAGGGGCGTCCGCTCTGACCAGGGGCAGACCGTTCTGCTCCCGCCCCGTGTAGGCGGGACTCCTTAGGGCTGGAGGCCAGACTTGAAACGTCCTCGGTCGTTAATCTTTGTGGGTCTGCTTTCCTTGCAGCTCATTTATTTGAAAATTGCTGGGCTGCTGTTCCCAACCTCTGACCTCTGGCACCCCGTGGTGACGCCCGCGCTGGTGTGCCTGAGCCAGCTGCTTACCAAGGTGCGTCCTGCCAGAGCCGTGGCGAGGGGTCCGTGGACACGTAGTCCGGCAGGGCAGCAGCTCACCCGAAAGTGCCTGTGGGGCGGTGTTGGAGCCGCAGCCAGAAATGCCCGCTCCCCAGCACCTGCTTCAGCCGCCCCGGCGGGAGTGGGGTGACCCAGAAATCCCCCTTTCCTGGTCTGATAGCGGTCCTGGGCCCCTTTTGGCTTAACATGTCCAAACTCCCTTTTCCGGGCCGGGTCTGGGCCGGCACTCATGCGGCTCGCCCTCAGCTGGGGAGCAGGTGGTCGCGTCCGGACCACGTCCTGACCATCGCTGGGCTGTCCCTCTGCAGTGCCCCGTGCTGTCCCTCCCGGACGCGGTGAAGGGCCTGTTCGTGTGCTGCGTGTTCCTGGACTACGTGTCCCTGTCGCAGAGGTTCATCCCCGAGCTGGTCAACTTCCTCCTGGGCGTCCTGTACATGGCAGCTCCCAACCAGCCGGGCCCAGGTGCGCTGGGGCTCGGGCAGGCGTTGTGCTGGGATTAAAGCTGAAAGGATTCATCTCCCAGCGATGTGGGGCATGGAAGAGCGGGCAGAAGAGACATCGGAAGCCGCCCGCCCGTCGCCCAGAGGAACACCCTCTGCTGGGCATGGGGGGGGGTGGAGAGTCCTGACCCTCAGGCCCTGTCCTGTCCCCTTGGAATCCAGGCTACACGCTGGTGCCCCCTTTCAGGCCTCGGGGGAAGCACTCGGAGCTGCTCGTGGTGTCTGACGAGGGGGACGTGGCCACGTGGCAGAGGGGGAGCCTGTCCCTCCACTGGGCGAGCGCCCGGCACACCCAGACGGAGACGGAGGCCAACCACACCAGGTACGTGCAGCCCAGCGCCACCCAGGGCCCACGCCTCAGGTGCCCACGGCCTCTCCGCGGTGCCAGGATCTTGTGTGGAGAAGCTGTTAGGTCTAACCATTGAACTTACAAAGCACAGGGCACAAGGTTTGCAAAAACCGGTTCATTTATTCCCTAACGATTGCCGTGTGGAAGGAACTGCCAGCAGCTCCACGTGCGGGAGCAGCAGGGAGAAAACTAACCTCCGGGCCTGCAGCTGTCTGCACAGCAGCCCAGGCGGGGCCCAGGGGACCAGCGCCCCACAGCCCCGGGCATGGCCTGCTTTGTTGTTGTTGTGTGAGAGCAGCAGGGCCACCCAGCAGGCAGGAGGCGGTGCCCCGGGGCTGGGCTTAGTACGTTTCCCTGGGGGAGAGGCTGCGCACTTTCCTCAGCCTGCGGCCACCTGTCCTGCCGGCACTGCTCCCAGCAAAGCCTCCGCGGCATTGCTGTCAGAACTGCTGCTCGGCCTGTGGCAGTGCTTCACCCACCCGGCCGCTCCCGGGGCCACCGCCTCCCCAGCCTGCGCTCCCCGCGCTGCGGCCCGCGGGGTTCGGTGTTGAGCATTGGCCGTTGCCTGTCGCCCTGAAGTTGCTGTCACCCGCAGGCTGTCCTGCCTGGCCGTGTGCCTGGCCCTGGTGAGGCGCTGTGTGCACCTGTACGGCGCGCTGCCCGCCTTCCACGACCTCATGCGGCCGCTCCGAGCCCTCCTGGCGCAGCACCTGGCCGGCGGCCGCCACCCCCACGAGCTGCAGGTGAGGCTCCCAGGGCGCGGCCCGCTCAGCCTTCCCGGGTCGGGCCTGTCAGCGGCACTTGGGTCCTCGGCTGCACCCCGCAAGTCAGGGCGCTCACCGTGTTTGTGAATGAGGAGCTAAGTCAGTGCTGGGGGCCCCGAGAAAGAGCTGCTGCTGCCCGAGGCTGACTGGGGTGTAAGCCGAGAACTGTCACATCACCTCCCCACTGCCCACCGGGCCAGGTGCCCGGCCCTCCCGGCCACGTGCCAGCCGCCTCCTTGGGGACTGCGTACTGCAGCACGGCCACCCCAGCATGTGCTGTGGCATCTGCCCCGGGAGGTGGCCCGAGGACCCCTGTCCCCCTGCGGGAGGCTGCTGAGGTGGCTCGTCCCTTCGTTGAAGCCCGCCCTGGCTCTGCCCTGGGATTGGGGAGGGGGTTGCGCTCATACCTGCGCGTGGTCTCAGAGGGGACCTCCAGGCGGCCAGGGCTGTGCCTGCGGAGCAGGAAGCCTGCCTTCCGGGACCACTGCGTGGGGGAGGCGGGAACGCACGGCAGCAGGCTGGCTTCTGGAGAGCTCGTTGGAGCTCGGTCAGCTCCTGGAAGGCCAGGACACAGGCGCTCCTGTTGGAATGAACGTGGCCTCAGATCACAAAGCCCGGTCCTCTGCGTGCTCGCTGGGAAAGAAGAGCAGTCCTTGGCTCAGGGCTGGCAGCATAGGCTGCCTGGCAGAGCCCGCCCCCACCAGCAAGGTGCCGCTTCCGTCAGGGCCTCCCGCCTGTGAGCACAGGTGGAGCCTTCTCCTGCCAAGGGCATGTGGCCATCATTCCCGGGCCACACGACTTCGGCCTAGAACCACCTGCTCTGTCTGTCAGACACTGCATAGCTCACCCTGATGCCTCAGCAGCCAGGCCAGGCGATTTCTGTGTCCCGTATGATTCCTCACCCCGTTCCTCAGCGGAGGAGGGCGGGCCTGGGCGGGGTGGGCAGGTCCCTCCCTCCGCCTGAGGCTGCACAGCCTCCCGGGAGAGCTGGAGGCACCTGGGCCGGCAGCACGTTTCCTGGCAGGAGCTGTGTCGGAGCGCCCTGGCCGACATGGAGGCCCAGGAGAGGCGCTACCAGCCCCTGGTCTGCGAGAGGAGCAAGCCTGTGCCCCTGAAGCTGTTCACCCCCCGGCTGGTCAAAGTGTGAGTGCAGCCGCCTCCACAGGGCCCTCCGTGGAGCGCCAATATGGCACCCTACCCCCTAGCCCCCAACACGGTTCCTACCCCTAACAGCACCCAGCGCGAGGGGTCAGGTGTGGGTGCGGGCCCACCTGCAGTCCTGGCCTCACTCCGCCTCTGCTCTAGGCTGGAGTTTGGGAAGAAGCAGGGCAGCACGAAGGAGGAGCAGGAGCGGAAGAGGCTGATCCACAAGCACCGGCGGGAGTTCAAGGGCGCAGTGCGGGAGATCCGCAAGGACAACCAGTTCCTGGCCCGGATGCAGCTCTCGGAGATCATGGAACGGTGAGGCCGCCCCGTGGGCCGTGGGCGGGGAGCCGGCAGCTGCCTCCCTGCGCCGCGTCCTCCAGGGCTAACCGCGGGCCTCTCCTCTCAGGGACGCGGAGAGGAAGCGCAGGGTGAAGCAGCTTTTCAACAGCCTGGCCGAGCAGGAGGGCGAGTGGAAGGCTCTGAAGAGGAAAAAGTTCAAAAAATAAATGGTGGTGTCCTGTCTCTCCTGGACTTCTGTTCCCGTTTCAGCGTCTCCTGAACACGCCCTGAGAGCACATGCTGTGAACTAAAGGGGTCCATCGAGTTCAGACCAGCCTGTCGGTCACAGCCTGGGCTGAGGGGGACTGGCAGTCAATTGTACCTGGCTGTCGTTTTTGCCTTTGTGACTAGAATGCAGTGTTGTTTCACATTATAAACTATATTTTCAAAGTAAACAAGTCTTCGAACAGTCTAGAAATCAGAGAAGGAAGAAATCACCCACGACCGGCAGTCCCGAGGTTAGTCTGCCTGGCGCTGAGCTGAGCGCTGGGACACCACCCTGACCCCGGAGCTGAAGGTTAGGGCTGGGTGGGTTGGAAGACATGGAGTTTATGGTTAAGGTCACAGACCTGCAAGTTAAACAACAAAGAGCAGCGTTCTCACCCCCTCACTACCAGGAGCTTCCTGAGAACGCAGACTGTGGTGCTGCTGGCTGGCCCCACGGGCTTGGCCAGGAGAGAGAGCACCTGAGGGGCCGAGGAGGGGTGGTCTCAGCGTTTCCATGGGAACACGAGCTCTGATGGGAGGGTGCTGAGGCAGTGACCTGTCCCGGGTGAAGGTCAGAGGCTAGGAAAGGGAGCAGGGCCCAGCCGGGAGGTCGGCCAGACACCTCGGGGGATGTGCAGTCTGGTTTCCATCTGTTACAGGGGGAACGGCTGTAGTGAGGTGTAAGTGAAACTGCTATTTTCCTGATTTCGCTCTCCCGTATAATAATGGATAATATCAAAATTAACTGAACGCTGGGACAGCCAGTGGCGGTGGTGCACTGGCCACCAGGCAATGCGCCAAGGACGTCCACTCGGACTTCGGGGGGGGGGGGGGGGGCGCAGGCCCAGGTGAGGGACCCGCCCTGCACCGGGGTTAGTGTAAGGGGTGTGGCTGATGGCGCGGTGGGGCTGCATCACCTGTTGGCCTGGAAGGACTTCTGGTCCTAGAATCCCCTCCCACTTGTTTACGGCTGGGGTTGGCCACACGGGGGCGTGCCAGGCGCGTGTGCAGAGCTGCTCGGGCCGCCCCGGGCCAGGTGCCTGCGCCCCGCGAGGGCACCGCTCCCGCCCCGCCGCCCCCTGGGGCCCGTGGGCGTCACGGGTCGCTGCGGCCTGACCTCCGTCCCTTCGTCCTCACCTGCCGGCGCCGGGGCTTCAGACTCGGCACCCGATGCGGAAGGAACGGTCCCGCCGAGCCCGTGCGGTCACACCCACGTGTGGTCACACCCACGGGCCGTGCACACGCGCCGCGATGTCCGCCCAAGCCCGGCGCTGCCCGCGGTGACGGCTCGTCCCAGGCCCCGAAGCGGGACGCCCCACGGCCCGGCCGGGGAGGGCCCGCAGCCCAGCCCCCAGGGCGGGTCGCCCCCCGGGCAGAGGGAGGGGCGGGTGGACCGGCCCCGCCAGCCGTCAGCCAGCGCCGGGCGAGGGTCCGGGCCGCGACCAGCGTGCGCCCCGCGGGGAGGCCCGGCGGCCGGAGTCGGCGGGGTCAGCGGGCGGCGGGCGGCGGGCGGGGGCCCCTCGCGGGTAGACACTGACAGCCGCACAGACCGCGCCGCCGGAAGGCGGAGAGCGGCTGTACGTCACTTCCGGGGCGGGCTGGTGGGTGGGACCTGCGCGCCGCCCGCCCCCAGCGGCGCGCCTGGCGGTCCTTTCCGCATCCCTCGGTCCCGCGGCCTTCGGTCCGTCTGTTCATCCCGGCGCGGCCGCGGCAGGTGCGGGCGGGGTCCCGGAGTCCCGGGAGGCGGGGCGGGCGGGGGCTGTGTTCTCCCTCCTCCTCCGGCCTCAGTTTCCCTGCCCGCTCCGCACGAGGACGCGGGGCGGCTGCGTGGGACGCGGTGCCGCCCGTGGCCGCGATGCCTCCACCCCGGGCCCTTGGGACGGTTGGCCTCGGTGGCTGCGGTTTCCTTGCGCAACCTCCGCTGCCCCAGGGTCTGGGAGGCGCACCGAGGGGCCCCGTCTGCGGTGATGGGCGCCCCAGGAGGGTGGGCAGGCACTCCCTTTAGGGTGCTCGCTATGGTGTTGGGGCCTGGCAGGGGCAGGAGGACTCAGTTTCCCCCTTGGTAGGGTAGGTGTCGGGGCTGTGGTAGCCAGAGGTGCTGTGCAGACCGCCACACACCCCTCCCCACGGGATCGGAGCGCCCTCATCATGGACTCCAGAGCTGGTGGAAGCTGCACCCCGCGCCCACCCATCCGCCAGCAGCCGGCGTCCGAGACCCGCGTGGTCACTGTGGTCTTCCTGGGCCTCTTGCTGGACCTCCTGGCCTTCACTCTGCTGCTGCCCCTGCTGCCCGGGCTGCTGGAGAGCCACGGCCGTGCCCATGTGAGCCACTCCTCACCCGTCCACCCGATGCCTGACCCACGGTGGATGCCCACTCCCCGGCTCTCACGCTCCCTGTTCCCCAGGACCCTCTCTATGGCTCCTGGCAGCGAGGGGTGGACTGGTTTGCTGCAGCCATCGGGATGCCCGCAGAGAAGAGATACAACAGCGTCCTGTTCGGAGGTGCGGCCCTGAGCCCCAGGCTGGAGCCCCTGGTCCTATCTTCCTGGCCCCTCCGTCTTCCCTCCCATCAGCCAGGTCCTCCCTCCTCCACACCCCCTTCCTCCCGCACCATCTGCTCCCTCTCTGTCCACTCCATCGCTACCGTGGCTGAGGCCCATGGCCCGGGAGTGCTGGGCCAGGTGAGCAGGCCCTCGGGGACGGAGACGGAGGTGTGTGACCCTGACTCTGTCCTGCAGGTCTCATTGGCTCCGTCTTCTCAGCCCTGCAGTTCCTCTGGACACCGCTCACGGGCGCCGTCTCCGACTGCCTGGGGAGGCGCCCGTTGATGCTGCTGTCGCTGGTACGGGTGCCTCTGGGGTGGTACCTGAGGGGCCAGCAGCTCTGTGTCTAAGCCAGGCTCTGGGGACACTGAGGACACAAGCCCTTGGGTGCTGCAGAGCAGGGTAGGGACCCAGAGGTGCTGTGGGCCGCAGTCAGCCTCTCCTGGCCTGAGGTGACCGCACATCCCCTTGGCTCCTGCTCCGACAGGCAGGTCTGGTCACCTCGTACGCCGTGTGGGCCTCTTCGGAGAGCTTCGCCGCCTTCCTGGCCTCCAGGGTGATTGGCGGCATCAGCAAGGGGAACGTCAGCCTCTCCACAGCCATCGTGGCCGACCTGGGCTCTCCGCCCGCCCGGAACAGAGGCATGGTGGGTGCACGTGCTGGGGGTGGAGGGCCAGGAGGGGCTCCGGGCCTGGCCTCTCTCCGGACTCAGTGGCTTTTCCCCAGGCAGTCATCGGAGTGGCCTTCTCACTGGGCTTCACGCTGGGCCCCATGCTGGGCGCCTGCCTCCCGCTGCAGCTGGCACCCTGGCTCGCCCTGCTCTTCGCCGTCTCCGACCTACTGTTTCTCTTCTGCTTCCTGCCGGAGACCCTTCCCCCAGAGAAGCGGGTACGAGGAACCCAGAAACTACCAACAGGTCCCGGCCCTGGGGGTTCAGTTCCCAGGGCCTGCAGGGAGCCAGTCCCTGGTGCCAGGGGAGGCCGGACAGTCCTCTCCGGGTGTCCAGAGGCTCTTGGGGACACTGCCTCCTGGGGTCCCTGTGCTTCCCAGCCCCTGCCTCTAAGGCCTGGCAGATGGGGTGGCGGGTGGGATGGAGGCCAGGCTGCCGGTCATGCCCCTCCCCAGCCGCTCTGCCTAGGGATGCCCCCAGACCGCCAGCAGCCTCTCCAGTTCTGCCCCCTCCAGGCTCCCTCCCTTACCCTGGGCTTCCGAGCTGCCGCCGACCTGCTCAGCCCCGTGGCCCTGCTGCGCTTCTCCGCGGTGGCCCGCGGCCAGGACCCGCCCACTGGAGACAGTAAGGAGCGGCCCCCGGGGGGGGGCGGGGGCTCCACAGGCTGCTGTTGGCGGTGGACCCTCATGCCCTCGCCCGCTGCCCCCAGGGCTCAGCCACCTGCGCCGCCTGGGCCTGGTCTACTTCCTCTACCTCTTCCTGTTCTCCGGCCTGGAATACACGCTGAGCTTCCTCACGCACCAGCGCTTCCAGTTCAGCAGGTGGGAGTGCGGGCCCTACGGGACCCCACCAGTGCCACCCTGCCGCTCCCCATCCCCGGGCCCAGCCTAGGAACCCGGGGTGGGAGGGCTGTCAGTGGGTCCTCTGGCTCTGCTTGGCAGAGCAGGGCGCTAAGGCTCCGCCCTCCCAGCATGCAGCAGGGGAAGATGTTTTTCTTCATCGGCCTCACCATGGCCACCATCCAGGGCACCTACGCCCGGCGGATTAGCCCCGGCAGGGAAATTGCAGCTGTGAAACGGGTATGGGGCTCCCCTGGAGGGGGCGGTGTCTCCTGAGCTCGCTGGGCGCAGCAGGAGTGGGGCCTGAGGTCCACTGTCCCGCCGCAGGCCATCCTGCTGCTGGTCCCCGCCTTCCTTCTCATCGGCTGGGGGCGGTCGCTGCCTGTGCTGGGCCTGGGGCTGCTGCTCTACTCCTTCGGTGAGTGGGCCTGCCAGGGCCCGGGGGGTGGGGGGGCGCAGGGGGCTGGTGGCCACAGGCCCCTCCAGGTCAGAGCTGCCTCTCCTGGGGTGACGCTGCTCCCTCATGTCCCGTCAGCTGCTGCAGTCGTGGTGCCCTGCCTGTCCTCCGTGGTTGCCGGCTATGGTGAGAGGCCCTTCCCAACCAAGGCCACTGGGGTGGGAAGAAGCCAGCAGGAACCTTAGGGCCCCTCCTTCTCCCCTACAGGCTCGCCTGGGCAGAAGGGCACAGTTATGGGCACGCTGCGGAGCCTGGGTGCCCTGGCCAGGGCGTTGGGGCCCATGGTGGCCGCCTCAGGTGAGGCTGTGGGGCACGTGATGTGCCCTGGGGAGCCAGGCCTCAGGGGCTGCTGGGTCTTGGTGGGGGCCTCCCTCAGCTGCCTAGCCGGCTCCTGCCTCCTCCGTTCTGGCCACTTAACCCCGTTCTGGCCACTTAACCCCGTAGCTCAGTCCTCCCACTTGGTGGGGGGGGGAGGGGTGCGGCCGGCCCACGTCATTGCTTGGCTCTCTCCCTCCAGTGTACTGGCTGATCGGGGCTCCGACCTGCTTCACCGTGTGCTCAGGGCTCTTCCTGCTCCCCTTCCTCCTCCTGCGGCCCCCAGCACAGTCACTCAAGGCCGAGTAGCTGAGCCCGCCCAGCCAGGCCGGAGGAGCTGAGGCAGGAAGTCAGAGTCAGAGGCCAGGCCAGGCCCACCCTGCCTGCTAGCGCGACCCTCCCTTCCTCCTGGGCCCAGACAGGAAGTCCAGGGCCTGCAGCCCAGGGGGCGCTCACAGCCTTCCTCCCACTGGACGGGAGGCCCTGCCTGGTGCACACAGCAGGGTCCCGGACTCCAGATCTTTCCAGGCTTCCGGTTTGCTTGTTTTTCACTCTGGAGAACAGGCTGTCAGCCAGGCATGTCTGGATGACAAAATAAAGCAGCTGTTTTATACCAAGTGCCTCCTTCAGTACACAGCGTGCCTCGGCCGCCACCACACCCAGCTCCACTGACCACACGCTGTTCCCCCCTGCACATGGGGGTGGAGCCAGGCGCAGGGCCCTCCCAGAGGTCAGCAATGGCAGATGACCCCTGGCGGATGGATGGAGCCTTCTGCTGGGCTGCCCCTGCCACAGATCCTGGCCCCTCCTGGCTGGCTGCAAGGCCCCGCAGATGGTCCTCCCAGTCCAAAGTGGCAAATTGTGTCTCAAGAAATAAGACACTTGGGGTCTCTTGGGGGAGACAAACTCCTCGAAGTCCCACTAAAGAAAAAGAAAGGGATTAAAATGTAAAGCCACTCCGGTGCAGACAGGATACAGCTCGAAGAACTTTATTTGTGAGTAAAGCATGTTACAACGAAGCAAGGACACAGGGCCTGCCCTCCCGAGCCTGTGTCCTGTCTGTGACTAGGCTTCATGTTGATACAAAGTTAAACTACAAAAGTGAATTAAAGTCATTGCATATGGGTAGAGGCTGGTCAAAGGAAGAGAGTCCGTTAATGCAGGAGGTGGTGATTGGGGGTGGACACACAACAAAGTGGCACACAAGCAGCTCGCTCTCCTTAGCTCCAAGTGGACGTTGGCGCCATGCAGCCAGCCTCGGTCCTGCGTGCATGTGCAGTTTTGGGGACCTGAGCCCACGTCCAGCTCCAGGTCCACCTCGGCCCCCTCCCGCCAACCCAGGGGCCTGTCTGGGGTGGGCAGGCTGGCACCGCAGCTCCCGGAAAGCAGGCGCCCTTGAGGAGCCCACGTGGCCACCTCCCGCTGTCACCAAGCAGCTCCCCGCTGCTTCCGGGGGGCGGGGGGGAGGGGAGTGGGGGTGAGCAAAGACAAGTAGGCTCCATGAGTGACGGCTCGGAACCAGTGGGGCCACCAGGGCCGACGTCCGCCTGGAGCTCAGGCTGAGTTGGGGTCAGAGCAGACCTGTTTTACTCCTGCCCAAGCAGGTGAAGGGTGCTCCGAGGCAGCCAAAGTCGCCATTCATTTCACACAACGAAGGGTTGCAAATGTGCTGAAGAGAACGCTAGAAAAGACCTCCCTTACTGAGGCCCCTCCTTCTGGCAGGACTGCAGAGACCGGTAAGGAGGAGCTGGGATCGGGAGTGGCCGGGCGATCAGGTAGACCATGCACAGTTGCCAGGGTGTACAGGCCAGTCTGCTGCGGGTGCTCAGGCCACCTCTCCGAGGCCACCACGGTGCCCTGGCCGCTGGCAGGCACAGGCCTGTTTGCACAGGACCGAGGCCTTGTGTCTGTCTCTGGACAAGTGAGATCGCTGAGCAGATAACGCCAGCAGGAAGCTGGGAGTCTGCGTCAGTCACCTGAGACCTTGGGGGGAGGGGAGCAGAGCGTGGGTTACTTATGACAGGAGAGCGAGAGGGCAGGGCCAGAGCCGGCAGGGCCGCTGACTGTGCAGCCAGCGCCTGCCTGGACGCCCAGCGAACGACCCGAGGAGCAGACAGACGGGCAGAGGTGGACACAGGACGAAGCCTCCCGGCCCGAGGCAGAGGCCTGGCGCCAGGGGAGGCCAGAGGGCAGTGAGCTCTGGCCTCCAGGGGCCGGTCAGCGGGCGCTCTGGCTGGGTGAGGGGGCCGGTCAGCGGGCGCTCTGGCTGGGTGAGGGGGCTAGTGAGCGGGCGCTCTGGCGGGGTGAGGGGGCCGGTCAGCGGGTGCCTGGCGGGGTGAGGGGACTGGTGAGCGGGCGCTCTGGCGGGGTGGGGGGCCGGTCAGCGGGCGCTCTGGCGGGTGAGGGGGCCGGTCAGCGGGTGCTCTGGCGGGGTGGGGGGCCGGTCAGCGGGTGCCTGGCGGGGTGAGGGGGCCGGTGAGCGGGAGCTCTGGCGGGGTGACGGGGCCGGTCAGCGGGCGCTCTGGCGGGGTGGGGGGCCGGTCAGCGGGTGCTCTGGCAGGGTGAGGGGGCTGGTCAGCGGGCGCTCTGGCGGGTGAGGGGGCCTGTCAGCGGGCGCTCTGGCGGGGTGGGGGGCCGGTCAGCGGGCGCTCTGGCGGGGTGAGGGGGCCGGTCAGCGGGTGCCTGGCGGGGTGAGGGGACTGGTGAGCGGGCGCTCTGGCGGGGTGGGGGGCCGGTCAGCGGGCGCTCTGGCGGGTGAGGGGGCCGGTCAGCGGGTGCTCTGGCGGGGTGGGGGGCCGGTCAGCGGGTGCCTGGCGGGGTGAGGGGGCCGGTGAGCGGGAGCTCTGGCGGGGTGACGGGGCCGGTCAGCGGGCGCTCTGGCGGGGTGGGGGGCCGGTCAGCGGGTGCTCTGGCAGGGTGAGGGGGCTGGTCAGCGGGCGCTCTGGCGGGTGAGGGGGCCTGTCAGCGGGCGCTCTGGCGGGGTGGGGGGCCGGTCAGCGGGCGCTCTGGCGGGTGAGGGGCCGGTCAGCGGGCGCTCTGGCGGGGTGGGGGGCCGGTCAGCGGGCGCTCTGGCGGGTGGGGGGCCGGTCAGCGGGCGCTCTGGCGGGTGAGGGGCTTGCATTCCATGCACAGGAAGACACGGACGCGGTGCGGTTGGCCGGGCGTGCGGGCCTCAGCAGTCGCTCTTCTTCTTGGCCTTCTTCAGGAAGGAGGGGGTGCGGAACTTCTTCTTCTTCTTGGACGGGGACTTGCCCGGAGACCCGTCACTGCCTGGGTCTGCGGCAGCCCCCTCGGCAGCCGGGGAGGGGGCTTCCTCCGCCGCCGGGGCCGGGGCCGGCTCGGGACTGGCAGCCGTGGAGGACCTGGGGGGGCTGGGGGGGCCATGGGCTTCGCCAAGCCCCGCTTCCTCCTCCTTGTCCAGGGTCGGGAAGCCAAGCGCTTCGGAAGGCTCGTCGGGGGACAGGTCAGGGAGAGTGGGCTTGAAGGTGGCAGCATCACTGTCGTCTCGGAAAACAGCATCCTGCAGGTCTGGTGGGCGGCAGGAGAGAGGGGTTAAAGGGCACCGCCCAGGCCTCAGAGAGGGACCTCAAGGCGGGCAGCAGCCCGCACAGAAACGGCCACTGTAAAGACGCCAGGACTCTACCAGGACGAGGATAAGGAGCGTTAAGTCTCACTCTACGTCAAGGCTGGTATAGACCATCTTCGGGGGAGGGGACTCAGCTCCCTCTCCTGGAAGCATGCCATGCGAGCAGGGCACACTTCCAGCGCACTGACCTCCTGACACCTTGAGACGAGGTTTGCTCTAGACCCCGCGGGCACCACAGTAGCCCTGAACTTAAGCCTACATTTGGGTCCACACACCTGGTTCCCCCACGGAGGAGCCGTGGGAAACACGGCAGCCCCAGGATGCACAAGTAACTCCCCAACTGTTGCCACATCAGCACAGACACGAAGCCTGGTTAGAGGAGGACGTGGCCCATCAGGCAGGGGGAGGGCGGCAAGCAACCCCTCTGACAACAGGAACGGAAACAAGCACAAATGGACTTGTCTTCGAGGGCCTGAGGGCTGGGCTGCGGGAAGAGGCTCATCGCCAGGTTGGAGTGGAGAGACCAGGCGTGCAGACTTTCTAGGAACAGCCTACGACGTGACAGCGACTGGCAGGTTAGGAGCACCAAGCCTGTTCCTACGTCAACAGTCAGCTGCACCTCGGGAGGAGACTGGAGGGGAGCTGAGTCAGGTGACAGATACTGAGGGCAGGGCCCTGGGAGATGCCTGCCTGGGATCACTGGGCCGGGGCAGGGGAGGTGAAGCAGTCTGTAAAGCATGCAGAGGTGGCCTGTGGGGGCCCAGCGGAACCTTTATCATTGGACCGAATGACCCACTAAAACACAGCACCACCCTGGCTGGTCCAGTTCAGTGGACAGAGCATCGGCCTGCGGACTGAAGGGTCCCGGATTTGACTCCGGTCAAGGGCACATGCCGGGGTTGCAGACTCAATCCCCAGTATGGGGCGTGCAGGAGGCAGCCGATCCATGATTCTCACTCACCACTGATGTTTCTGTCTCTCCCTCTCCCTTCCTCTCTGAAATCAATAAAAATATATATATTTTAAAAATGGCCCAAATGTCGCTCTTCTGCCCCTGACGTTAATTTAAGCACATGGGACCGCAGGTGGCAACCCCACCTCGTCTAGACTGTCCGCCCTCCTGGCACTTACGAGACCCAGAGCTCTGAGCCTCGTCTAGACTGTCCGCCCTCCTGGCACTTACGAGACCCAGAGCTCTGAGCACTGCTGTGGGCCCTTGGGAGCCCGAGAGCAGGCTGCCCACTGCCACTCCAGGTGGCCGAACCCGTTCCCAGGCCACTGCCCGAATGAAGGACTGGGACGGGGGAGTTAGGGGAGGAGGGAAGGGGGAGACAATGCTTTTATTTTGAGTAAACAGAAAACAGAACGCAATAAGCAACAAAGAAGCAGAATGAGCCAAGCGCAGGAACCGCAGTACTTACTATGGTAACAGGTACTCTTTAGCACATCCTCCTGCTCGCCACGCAGCCACAGGAAGAGAAAAGCACAGGGAGAGAGTCTACGCATTCAGTCACAGCACCGGGTACAGAGGAGAATGGCCGAGCCATTCTTGTGGACACAGTGGGGTGGAAGGTGCGGCACAGGCTCCCGACAGACATGGGAAGCATGATGTATGAGACCGAGGGACAGACAGCAGGCCACACGCCACAGACACGCGGTGAGTGGTCTGAGAGGCAGACGGAGGCCAGCGCTCTCCATGGGCTGGTAACACGGCAGTCAAATGACATCCTGGAGCTCAGACACCACAGAGGACGTTTCGGAGGTGGAATCGAGCACAGGAAGGTTCGGGAAGTGTGCAAAGTGGGCCTCACTGACATCGTAAGTGAAGTGGGTTCCACCCCTGAAGGCCGTCCCCCCGTGACGTCTCACTGACAAACGTGTTTGCCTCAGGTCCCCAGGACAAGGCCCAACGGGGCGGAAGAGGCCGGGCCCAGAAGCACCCAGCACGTGCTGTGCTGGTTCCCACGCAAGGGCACACGTCCTCACCCCTGTCCGCTGCCACGCCTTCCACTGGACAGAACACGCAGCCCACTCCCCACCCCCACCGCGGGCACCCATCCACTCAGTGCTATGTGCCCTCCCGCACTGGGGCAGCCCAGGCCTCACCTTCCTCCAGCTTGCCGGGGGAGCAGGGGGCAGCCAGGGGCTCTGGGGGGCCGTCTTTCTGCTCTCTAGTCTCATCCAGACTCTCTGCAGGCGAGCAGAAGGGGAGAGGGCGTGGTAAGAGGCCGCCGGGAGCCTGCACCTGCGCCCTCCCAGGCGAGTCGGCCTACTCCCTCTGGCACTCCCTGAGGGAGGAGGGAGGAGTGTGCCCTGAGGAGCACTCTGCCCTTAGCCAAAGGCCTCCTGGGGGGCTCCCCGACACTCACCTGGGGGGCCCCTGTGCTTGCGCTCCACCTCCCGGCGGTACTCCTCCAGCTCGCGGTCCGTGAGCGTGTTGAAGGGGTTGGGGCCGGCGGTGCTCACGATGACGTGGGGCTGGTACTCCTTCTCAATAATGGCCTTGGAGGCCGTCACCAGCTCCCCCTGCGGACAGAGGAGGCTGGGTCTGCAGGAGCCCTGCCCGGACTCCTCCTCCCAGGCCAGGCCGCAGGCAGGGTGGGGCGGGGCACAGAGGCAGCCCTGAGGGTGAGGCTGAGCTGCAGCCTTCAGGGGCAGAAGACAGAGAAACACGACGTTGATGCAGCAACGGAGTAACTGAAACAGGAGAGAGGAATCCTAGGAAGCCCTCAGGATTCAGAAGCAAAGGCAGGAAGTGCAGACGGAGCGCAAAGAGCACCCCGAGGACTAGCCCAGGTCCTCACTGGCAGGCGGGAAGAGGGGGCTTGTAAGTCAATGCCCTCCCCACACGTCAGAAAATGTCACAGATTACAACACTCAGGTCAGGCATGAGAGACCTGCTTCCGTGCTAGGAGCACAGGGAAGTTCTGTTCTTCTGACACTGAGAGTAAGAACCCCCCTCCCCCGACAAAGAAAGACAATGTCTCCAAGCACTAGTGTTTGGGGAATTTGGAAAACAGAACCTGTACACGAGGAAAGAAAGCAAAGCTCTGTGAAGCACCGAGGCGGCACACAGACCAGCCCCATCTGCCAGGAGGAGGCGGGCAGGTCCGGAGGGCGGGAGCCAGGCGGGCTGAGTGTGGCACCACCCCGTCCCCTCGCGCAGCACAGCTGTGCCAGCGCAACCTGGTCAGCCCCAGTGCTCTGATGTTCACCTTGGAGAGAGTTAACTGGAACTCATGCACATGCCCAGCGCTTAATAAGTGCCTCCAAAAGTAACGGAAACCGGAGAATCCAAATCATCCTCATGTGCCGGGCCACCTGCTGCTCCTCTGCGAGGGGCGAGCAGCAGAGGCAGCCAGCGTCCCAGCAGTGGGCCCTGGACACACAGCCAGGCCGAGGCGGGGAATGGGTTCGGAGCGCCTGGAGCACTCCTGACTGACCACGACGTGACGCAGGCCCCAGGGACAGAAGGGAAGGGCTTGCTGGAGTCAGCAGCCTGTCACCCATTTGTCATCAGATTCAGGATAACCTGGCAGTCAGCTAGCCCTCTTTCTGAGCGGCCTGACCCAAGCCTGCCAGCTTGTCCTTCAGAGCAGCCCTGCCTGGCCAGGACAGGGACTCGCATCCTGCTCTGTGCTCGGACCCTTGGCCCGAGACACACCCTCTCCTGTCCGCAGGCCTGTGTAACACCCGCAAGGCCCGCAGAGCACCGACTCTAATCTCCGCAGCCTGGCTAGGCCTGTCCTCCTGTAGCCTGCCAGTGAAAGGGGAGGTGACGTGAGCTCTGAGAGAAACACTTTCCTTCATTCCAGTCAAATGTTCACAATCAGCAAAGGGAACAAAATACCAAGAACTGCCACCGAGATGCCCTTTCTGCCCAGGCCCCCTGGCCCTCAAGGGGCCGCACTGCTGGTTCCTGCCCCCTGGCAGGGCTCCCTCCTCAGGAGGGCCAGCAGCGTGAGGGAAAGAGCAATCCGGAGCTGCAGAGACAAACAGGCCCCGTGGGGAGCGAGCCCAGCTGAGAAGGCAGGGGTGCAGGAAGGGGCAGCTCCTCCAGCAGCCCCTGTGGAGGCTCGTGCTGCGCTCCTCCCGTCCGCCCCCCCACACACACACACCCGGGGCTCTAAGCACACAGATGCCTGTTCCTCCTGGCCCTGGGCTGAGGCATCAGGTTTGTTTGTTTGTTTGTTTGTTTTTAATATATTTTATTGATTTTGTACAGAGGAAGAGAGAGAGAGATAGTTAGAAACATCGATGAGAGAGAGTCATCGATCAGTTGCCTCTTGCACACCCCCTACTGGGGATATGCCCGCAACCAAGGTACATGCCCTTGACCGAATCGAACCTGGGACCTTTCAGTCCCCAAGCCTACGCTCTATCCATTGAGCCAAACCGGTTTCGGCAAGGCTTCAGTTTTCATCTGAAAAATCTACAGATCTGAATTTATGTTCCTTTTTTTGTTTGTTAATCCTTACCAAGGATACTTTTTTCCCAGAGCTTTCAAAGAGAGAGTGGAAAAAAGGAAGGAAAGGAGGAAGGGAAAGAGGGAGGGAGAATAAGAGGGAAGGAGGGAAGGAGGTTAGGAAGGAGGGAGGAAGGGAGGGGGAGAGAGAAAGAGAGAGAGAGACATTGATGTGAGAGAGATCGATTGGTTGGCTCCCACAGGTGCCCTGACCAAGGCAGAGGATTGAACCTGCAGCCCAGGGAATTGAACCCGCACGTGCAGGCAGATGCTCCAACTCCTGAGCCCCAGGCCAGGGCTAAATGCCCGCCTGAGAGCTGGGCCTGCACACACTGGGTGCTTACACCAATGCACTCAGGTGTGGCAGAACAGACATCTGGGCTGCACACCTGACGCAGCAGGACGGACGGTGCTAAGTGCAAATCTTCCCGCCCACCTCGAGACTCAGTTCACTGGGAATCAAATCCAGGGCAGAGTGACTGCCAGCCACCTCTGGCATGCACATGCTGAGTCAGGAGAGCCCTGGCTGGGCTTCCTGTCCCTTTGGGCGCTGGAGCACGGGGTAGGGCTAGTGATCGCTGCCCCCTCTCCTTCCAGAAGACCAAGGAGAGGTGGAAGCCAAAGGAAAGTCCGTCCTTCCAGAAAAGCCCCAACTCCCACAGCCCAGGCACCCGTGCCTCAGGTGCTCCATGGAGAAGCGAGCCCTCCACGCCTGCCTTCGGGAAAGGGAAGTCAGGGCACTGACCCACGGGCCTTCCACCTGCTCAAGAGGGTCAGTCTGCCGGTGAGCAGCGCCAGCTCTGAGCACTGTGTCTGTGCTCTGTGGTTCACACACAAAGACTGGAAACCACCCATCAGGGACATCAGAGGAGTCAAAGCATATGCTTGCCATCAAAATGAAATATGCTCCGTCATGGGAAAAAGACCAAGGGTGCAATGTGAGCACCTGGAAGAGAGTGGAGGGGAGAACAGAAGCAGACAGGAACCTGCACGGGGCACCTCCTCACTGGGCTCAGTGCCGAGTGGCTTTCTCTGCTGATCCTGCCTGGACAAGGCGCTCCCAGGTCTAGTCTGGTGCCCAGACTCGCAGAGGACGTGGGCTGTTCAGGAAGCCCACGCCCACAGCCAGCGGAGGGGCCCTGGCTACCCTCCATGAAGCCTCCTCACAGGGAACTGTGACGCACTCCCACGTCTGAGCACTGCTGGGCAGAGCCACCAGAACTGTGGCGGATGGGGATGTGCCAGAGCAGCAGCTAACTCCGCGGGCCAGTGTGCCCTCCAGCAGGCAGCCCTAAGGACACAGACAGGAACCACTAACGTAATTCCATGCCAGAGCTGGTCCAAATGTGCTCTGCTCAATAAGCTGCCAGGCTCAAGAACTCACACCTACACACGCCAAGATAAAAAGCTGAGAAACAAAGGTCGCCGAGCATGAGAAACAAGCCACGGCCGGAGGCCACCTCTCCCATGGCTACGAGGCTCCTCCAAGAACAGTTGCTGGAAGTGCATGGTAAGGACAAGGGAAAACAGGACCCACTGGAACAATACATAAATATGTAAAATACTGCCGTTAGTCAGGGTGCCAGACAGGAACACAGAGCCTGGTGCCAGCCTCCTCCTCCGGCTCCTGGGTGTGGTGAGGACACCTGCACTCCCTGGGGGGTGACTGAGCATTCCCCCGGGACACAGGCCCCTGAGGCCTCACCTGCGGTGCCCTCTGCCCTCGGCGCCTCACAGCTCAGAGCAGGCGCGCCTCCCCCGGCACATGGCGCAGGGGGACTTCCCACTACCGAGCACCTGAGGTACGCAGGTACAGGAGGATTGTCATTTGGGGTTTCAAATTCTCACAGCTCTTTCCTGCCCTTGCAACATTAAAAAAATTGTCGAGGTTTTTTTAAAGGTCAAAATAAAGACATTTCATCAACAAGGGCTAGCAAGAGACCGCCTTGCTTCATTCCCGCCCCTGAAATGTCGTTTTCACCTGCACCCAGTGCACGTTCCTATGTTCCCGGTCACAGCTGAGCAGGCAAGGGAGCAGGTGGCCCGGCAGCCCCCGGCACTAAGAGTCACATGCAGAACCTCAGAAGGGCACCGTCAGAGCCCAGCCAGGGCTCTCCCTCCAGCCCGGGCAGGAGGGCGGCACCTCCGTACGCTCACAAAGAGCTAGAGCCCGGGTGTGGCTCCGTCGTGACCGGCGACAAGGCCAGCAGGAGCAGGCAGGCGGGCGGCAGGCAGGAGGCAGCGCGTGCCACAGGTAACTAAGGGCAGGAGTACCTTTCTAAAGGGGAGACACTTAGCTGGACTAAAGGTCTGCTCTGTGAGCTCGAGCCCTTCGATTGTCTCCGTGCAGTCAGACAGGGGTGCGTCCTGCAACAGTAAACCGAGTCAGCAGAGCCCCGGCCCGGCCTGGCCGACCAACCGGGTGCACAGGATGGCGCGGCCGAGAGCATGCACAGACAGCGACGTCGCCAGGAAGGTGGCGGAGGAGGGGCCGCCGTGAGCAAGCCCAGTCCCCAGGACCAGGACTACCTGACCTGTCAGAGAGGCGGTGACAGTCACCTGCCCTGCAGGCTGTGCACGGTGTCAGAGGCAACTACAGACCGATGCCCGTCCAGGGGCCCGAAGGGCTGTCCTTTATAAAAATGTGGTCTCCATGGGCCACGGACAGGCACCAAGCAGCGCTCTGCTGCACAGAGCAACGTGGATGAGAATAAGCCTGCCAAGCCCGGAGCCCAGCACTTTAGTGTGCAGCACTCAGACCGGGCGTGTTGGTCCCCAGGCACCGTGCCATCCACAAGGCATGCACTGAGCGCTGGGGGGACACGCCCCAGGCATGCTGGTGCCCGGCCCACAACCCAGGGAGAGTGGCTATGATTCCGACCACAAAGCGTTCTCACAGAGACTGGTAAGAACCACAGAGAATTCCCAGTGCTCACCTGGACGAGGCTCCTGTCCATCACCACACCGCACAGCACCTGCGACTGGGGGCCGGCCGTTTTAATGTCCTGCAGGTTCTGCTCTCGGATCTGAGGAGGCAACAAGGAGGAACACGTCACACATGCCCACGCCTCCCCGCTCAGGACTGCCTGAGACCGTCCCCTTCTGGGACGCGGGCAAGCATGCACTCACTCGCGGGGCACACTCCCTTCCTGTCCCTCTTACCGGACACCATGAGCAGTCCCCGATGAAGGCTCTGCAGACTGCAGCCCTGCCTGCCACTCCCAGGCCACAGGTGCAAAGCACACGCGTACAGTGGGGCTGCAGCCGCGTCACAGGGCAGCAGCAGACCTCAACCTGACTCGCTCTGCCTGCAGCAGCCAGCACCCGCCCGCCCACAGCAGCCGCCGCCCGCCCACGGTACGCACCTTGTTCCTCATCTCCTGCACCTCCTTCGGGTTTGTGTTCAATGGAACAAACAGGTTAGGGACAGCAGAGGTGGAGGTTCTATGTCCATCCTCTTTAGTCCACTGTAACATTAAGAAGAGTGAAAATGTCAGAACTGGGACGGCAGCAAGTGACACCAAAGCACCCAATCTGTCAACTGATCTCACATCTGGTCATGCACTGAGCATCACAGAGGATGAACCAATGACCGCATCCTGTGCCGCCGCAGCAGCTGAAGGGGACAGGAGGCATGTCCAGACAGAAACCCGGAATGGCGGAAGCCAGAGTCCTGATTGACCGGCCAGAGCCATTGAGAAAGCCCCGCGGAAATGTAGGGCCTGACTGGACTGACGGCAGAGCTGAGCCCCTGACTCCTCAGACTAGCCAGCGGGACCCTTCAGAGCCCATTGGTTCACCGCTCTGAGCAACGTCACCCCAAAGCCAGCGGGAAGCATGAGATGACAGGTCATGGAAAGCAATGTGACGTGCTACCCAGAGGGAAGGAAGACTCGGCATTGGAAGGCAAGAGTGGGCATCACCAAAGGTTTGCATTACAATAAACTACGGCATCAGAATGCACTGTGTGCGCAGCTATTTCAACCCAGGAACCTTGCTGCATGAACGCGTATGCACCTGCTGGAGATCTGGTGATGTCGCATATTTTATGTAACGTCACGCTCTGAGTGTTACAAAAATACCCACGGGAGCCGGAAGCGCGTGACCCTTCCCAGCAGGCCGTCTTAGGTGGCGGGCACTCTGCCAGCACCCTGCGCCTTCCCTTGGTTTTTTGAATTTCCAATCGATGTGACCGTTTTTTATCACCTTGTAATTGTGAGGAGGAGGCGGCGCTGAGTGTTAACGCAAGCCCTCCTTCCAGAGCAAACGCTATTGTTTTCAGGGGGTTCCAAGAGGCACTAAGAGAGCCGTAACCGTAAGACCTGGAAAAGCAACGAGCGGTGCTCAGCCACTGCGGGAGCGGATGGGCGTGTGCTGGGAGGTACTCACTGATGGCATCTTCGCTTAACCCACTCCAGCCTTTCGTTAAAGACAGTCCCGTCACAACATGAGCACAGCACCTCAGGAGCTTGGCACTAGTACTGTGAGTGAACATACCCACCTGGGCGCAGGCACGGTGTGTCAATCCAGAGCAAGAAACACATCGCGAGCTGCCCAGGCCTCCCTCCACGTCACACTGACTAACACGGGACTCACTGCACAGTTCTCACTCTGAGAGCACATGGAGCTCAAGCTGCTGCCACCCCCACCCCACCCCCCTTACCCCGCCGGGAAACGCAGCACGGCCTGTGGCTCGTGTACTGACAGCAGCGGAGTCGTTCGGGCCCATTCCCCGTAACAAGCAACATCAGTAAAAACGAACACAGGCCACGAGAAAAGGAAAAAGGGAGAGAGGGGCAGAGGGGAGGGGGGCAGGGGTGGAAGAGAGGAGGCCGGGCTCGGCGCTGAGCCTCTGCCGGCGTGGACGGCATGTGGGCTCCGGGCACAGAGGCGCTCACCACTGTGCGTCAGGAAACGCCAGCCACCTGGAGGACAGCACTCCGACACGTCTACAAAGTAAGAGCGTTATGAGGGAGGAAGCCGTGTGCTGCCTGGTGCCATCTCTCCGGCACTGCAGACAGTGCGGCAGTGCCGCTTCCGTGTGCGCGCAGGCTCCACCGCGGAGCCCGGCTGCCGGGCCGGGTGAGGGCCGTGAAGACCGTCTCCACAGAGGGTCTGAGTGCCGGACCTCGAGGGCGGCTCCGGGCCGGTGAACACGGGCTGAAGCACACTGGCAGCAGCCCTCTGCCGCTGTGCCCGCGGCGGCCTGCGCTGCACTGGGGCCATGCCGCCCCGGCAGGAGTCAGCAGACTCTCCGTGACGGCGGTCTACTCACATGCACAGTCCATGCAGGAGGCGGCTGCTGGGCGTGTTCGGAGGCTTTGGGACAGAGAGGGAGCTAACAAGGGAGGGCGGCCGGCCAAGAGCAGGCCGGACCCAGAGAAACTGCTTAAGAAAGCACTGGAAGTTAAAGAGCAGGGAGTGACCCACTGGACCACACAGTCACAGCACTGAGCACCAGGCTGTGACCGCACTGCCTTTGGGCATGAAGCAGGAGGTGCCTGAGGACAGTGAGCTCGCTGGGTTTGGGTTAATGCCTGTTAGTTGGACCTTCACTACGTAGGCACTAGGTGAAGCGAAATCACTGGAGAGGGACAGCATCTTAAGCAGTTTCGAGTGGACAGTAGTACTGGTGTTACGGCTGATGCCTTGAGATGTGGGTTCAGACACAGGCTAAGGGCAGGAGCCCGTAATCGGGGTCAGAGGGCTGGTTCCCAAAGCCTCCGAAGCCCAGCGGCCCCACTTGCTCTACATCATCTAACTAGGAACAGTAAGGTAGGCACAGACCAAGCAGTTGGTAATACAGCTTGGCACGCAGACACCGGACGAGAGAGACTGCAGCAAGGGTTTCACGTGATCGTGTGTAATGTTCGTCCACACCTTAGTCTTCGACTTGGGGCTGCTTCCGTTCTGCCCTTCCTCAGAGGCATCGTCACCCCGGCCAGAGTTCAGCCATCTTGTCTTCTCTCGTTGCTGCTTCTGAAAACTGTGTCTGAGAGGAGAGCAAGTGCCCGAATCGCCGTCACTAGCAAAGGAGTAGCCGGTGACGCTAGCGGGAACCTCCACGTCGCTGTACTTCTTGGACTTCTCTCGCAGGGCCGGGTAGCGGTAAGGGTAGCCAGTCCTGTAGCCCTGGAGGCCAAAGAGGATAGACGGTCAGTACTCCCTTCTCAGCACAGCCCTCCTCAGCGGTCGCTGTGGGCAGACAGACACCTCAGAGGCTGCATGCAGGCGCCTATGTCTCAACAACCACCCCCCAAATACAAGCCCAACCAAAACGCGAACACGCTCACCAAAACCAAGGCCCTGATGCCGACTGCAGCGCCAGTGCTTCCAGCCTCACGGAACCCACCGGAAGTCCGTCAGGGCGGGAGGCATGCTCACCACGGACTGGGGTACTGAGAGCAGACTGGAGCGGCACGAGACGGACGCTCTGCCCCAGGTGAGCCTGAAGTGGTGTCGAGGGCGACACCCCGTGGGAAAGGGGGCGCCGCCTGACCCCATTTACCAGGCTGGAGGTGTCACCCTTGGGCAGGTAAGTGCCTCACAGGGGGACGAGCCTTCGAAGGGCTGGCACTAGTTTTTGATTGGATGTTGGTTCCAACCAGTTTTTCAAACTAATAAGCTGATACTTGCAGAGGTGCACTCTCCTGTTTACTGTATTTCCACACAAAATCTAAAGTTACTTGCAGTTGGCGACAACACAGCTTGTACTAGTCACCCTGCCTAATATTTTTGCCTTTGAAGTGTTGGGTTAGATACCATGACAAACTCAGGGAGACCAAAAGGCTCCTCATGACAACTGGTTCTGGCAAGATTGCTCACTAGACGTTCAATTCACACCCAGACTCCGCCTCACAGCCATTCACTGCTGTGAAAAGTGTCCCTTAACTCGCCCCTGGGCAGGACCAGCCTGTTTCTGGCCCCACAGGCAGCACCCCGAGGCCAGGGTGGCATCAGCCTCCTGTCCCACTAGCTCGGTGATACACCATTGCCCCACCTCCTAAAGGGTCCTCCGTGCCGGACTGGGATGGGCCTGTGACTGGCTTCTCACCAGTGGGACTTGCAGGGGGACAGGATGCATCAAGTGAGTGTGGCGCCCATCCTGAGTGTGTACATTTCGATCTGAGAAAGCTGCCATGGCCACTGCAGACTGAGGGCCACCGCCTGAGAGCCTGGCAGTGGGGCCTCCCAGAGCCCGGCCCAGCTGATGCCCTGACTGCTGGCAGCCTGTGGGCTCAGCCGCCCCTGCACTGTGGACCCACAGCCTCGCATCTGGACAGTCCTTCCCGCCGTTTCATGGGAACCAGAGCAAGGGGCCAGCAAGGCGGGCAGGGCTGGTCAGAGCGGGCCCGCACCGCTGGCCGACACGCCAGAAACGTGCACGTCCTCTCAGTGCAGGGACTCCCTCTCCTCTGGGTGCTCCTTCCCGTGCAAGGTCAGAGACGGACTAGAGGCATGCCCGCCCGCCCCGCTCTCTTCAGTGCTGCTGCAACCTCGCTGGGATGCCCACCTCTGCCCAGCTCGGCCTGCCGATGTGTTCCTACCTGTCCTTGGAGGTCATTTCCAAGTGCCGCCTTCTACCTATAGCGTTCTCCCTGATGTGTGATGTGAAAAGGATGAAGGCCCTCACTGAGACCCGCACTCCGGCAGACCACATCCTGCCAGGTCCGCAGAAGCTCTCTCACGCCAGAGCCCCCCGCATTGTGTCTGGGCTCGGGCCCCGCACTCAGGACGAGGCACACAGAGCATCAGTAACTGGCCTCCAAACAGCTAGACCTTCCTGGTAACTCAAACAACAACCCCTGCCGACTGCGCTGGAAGGCCCTGGAAAGCGGAGTGTGGGCGAAGGTGCTGAGCCCCCTCCGCCCCGGAGCTAGGTACCAGCAGCCTGCGGCAGAGCAGGCCGTGTCCGTGCTGTCCCCATGGAGCCCAAACAAGGTCATCTTAGGAAGCACAGACAGACAAGAAATCCTCCCTCCACGTCACGGTAGCGTGCTGAGCAGCGCTGCGGGGATGTTTCAGGAGCCAGCGCGCGGACCCTGCCTGGGAGAGCACCTGCCAGCGCCAGCTCCCTGGGCCCAGCCCAGCGCTGCGCTCTGGAAGAACCTCACACCAGTGGCACACCGCTCTTACCAGGTTGTCGAGCATCCGCATGAGGGCTTCGAACTCCTGCTCCCCGATCAGCCACTTGGGCGGCGCGGTGCTCTCCCCTGCTGGGGCCCCCGGGGAGCGGGACTTGGCTTTGTATTTTCCCGGATCCAGGAGGACTAAGTTGTCCGGCCCTCCTGAACTGGCCAGAGTTCGGACCTTTTCAAAACAAGCAAACGTTACGGTCTGAGCTCCTTACTGAGAGCACAGATGACTGTGAGAAATCACGTACACGGAAATGTCAAATCCCTAAGTGTAAGAATGAGAAATGCAGAATGGACAGTAACAGACTAATCACAAGGTTATGTTCAGCCCTGGCCAGGTAACTCTGTTGGTTAGAGCATCACCTTGACCCACCAAGGTGGTGGGTTCTATTCCCAGTCAGGGCACATACAAGAATCAGCCAATGAATACATAAATAAGTGGAACAAGTCCATCTCTCTTTCTCTCTCTTGTTCTCTTGCTCTCTCTCAATCAATATTTTAAATGAATAAATAAACCCATAATGAATGTTTTAAAAATAAGGTTATTTTCAGAAGTTTTTCTTTAGCCTGAAAAAAACACTGGGCCCATATACTTGGAAGAGAAATGTCAAATAAAGTACTTTTCAGGAGCCTATGAAGCAGAATGGGGAAGGCACGGCGGCACAGACGCCAGTGAGGACAAACTGGGGGCTGGCAGCACTTGCCACCGAGTGGCGTAAGTGGCACTTACAGCCGTGAGACTGTGGCAAGCTTCGAGCTCTCTGCGCCTGTTTTTTCGAAAGGAATGCCATGAGGGTCAAATGAATGCCGTGCAATAATGTATATCAGGTAAGCACCCGATACAGGGGTCGGCACACACTGTATCCACAGTACTCCGTAAGTTAAAAAAAAACACACCACCATTTGGAAAACTAAACCAGTGACATGGCATTTGCCCTGCTCTATGTCCAAGCCCAGGAGCCCAGGGGAGGCAGAGCTGCGTAGGACTCCTCCTGCGAGCCAGCACCCGCGGTTCTGAAAGCCCGCCAAGCCCCGATCAAGCGCCGACGGCACGCAGCACCGACCTGGATCTCACATGCCACCACGAGGTTGTGGATGTAGTAGAAGGCCTCCTCAACGCTCTCGCCGACCGACACCAGCCCGTGGTTCCGGAGGATGAGGACCTGAGGGAACACGAGAGCCCGGATGCCTTCCCCGCCTCCTCCCTCCACCGTGGAAACGCCAGCTCACGTGCCCACTGACCTTGCTTTTAGGACCCAAATTTTTCTGGATTAAAACCTTCTCCTCTTCATCAACCAAAATCCCATGATAATCATGGTAAGCCACTTCTCCGAGGGAGAGGGCCTCCGGGGAGATGGGTAGGAGCCCGCATTTCATGGCGGAGACCTGGAGAGCAAGCAGGCACAGTGAGAAAGCCCTCGCTGGATGAGGACAGGGTCATTTCTCTCCTTGAAGAAATGGAAAAGGAACAGAGCTAACTTTGTTCTCTTCTCAGAAATAAATGAGCCCCTGAGCTTACAACGTACTCTGGGTCTGAGTGCAATGCACAGTTAGGCAGGCAGCGCTCACTAAGCTGGGAGGGCCAAGGAAGTCCCCATCCTCCTGGACCTCCACACTGACGCCAACGCTCTGTGAGCTCAGACTGAGTGACAAGGGGAGCCCCGGACCCCTGAGGACAGGCATCGGCCTCCTCTGGACGCACCAGAGAGCACGGCAGCTCTACAGCTGTGTGTGCAGGTTAGACTGCAGGTGGGACCGAAACACCTGATAATCAGATAAGAGCAAATTTGTAAAAGGTTAGGATAATTATACTGTACAATTTCTTTACATTTATTTAGGTAAAAAAAAAACACACAAAAAAAAAACACAAACAAACAAAAAAACCTTAACCTTGCAGGTGTGGCTCAGTGGTTGAACATCAACCTATGAACCAGGAAGTTGCATTCCTGGTCAGCACATGGCTGGGTTGTGGACTCAATGCCCAGCAGGGGGCAGGCAGGAGCAGCTGATCAATGTTTCTCTCCCACTCCCTTCCTCTCTAAAATCAATTTTTTAAAAATGTAAAAAAGATAATACCACAAAAAAGGCAATATAATATTTAATTTCTTTTACAGTATCAGCTTTAAAAAACTTCCTTACCTACAAGAAGAAATTTCCTTACAAAGTAAACTTTTGATAGTTTTTGAAATAAATTACATGGTAGTTGCTTATAGCTATATTCTCAAAGGTACTTCTCTAATGGTTCTTGGGTTTTAAGAAAAAATTACATCCTTCAGAGAATGATATATTTAATAAAACTGATGTTGACATCAAGTACCACTTATTCAAAGTAAAATAAAGCAGATCACTCACTCACTTAAACAAACCAACATACATGACATTCAAACATCAAGAGATTAAAAATCAAGCCCTAGCCAGTTTGGCTCAGCGTTGGCCCTCGGACTGAAGGGTCCCAGGTTCGATTCTGGTCAAAGGCATGTACCTCAGTTGCAGGCTGGATCCTCCTCCGTCGAGGGGGAGGAGGGGGAAGGAAGGGATATGCGGGAAGCAACCAATCAATGTTTCTCTCTGTGTGTCTCTCCCTCTCCCTTCCACTCTCTAAAAATCAATGGAAAAATATCCTCAGGTGAAGATGAACGAAAATAAAAAATAAATTTTAAAAGAATATTAAAATTCAGCATTATTGAGTCAATTAGATCACCTATTATACAAGCAAGGCCATGAAGTCACTAAAATATGAGATGGTGATAAAAAGCCAGTTCCAGACAGTGTTCCGTTTTCACAGGACTGTCCACGCTCCTGTTCAATCTGAGAGGTCTAGGGCTTTGCTGGGTGAGCCGGGCACCCAGCGGGAGGCAGCCGGGTGACGGGCTGGGCAGGCCCCTGGAGGGCTGTGGGCTTGGAGGCCTGCTCTCCACAGCGGGCACTCCTCCCCAACTGCCGCCTTCTGACTTCCCGTCATGATGCCGCCCAGGGTCCGGGCTCCTCCCCAACAGCCCATCAGCACCCTCCAGGCCCTCGAGTCCCACTAACCCCTTCTGAGCCCACAGCACCCTACTTGCCACCCCTCCTGCCCTCCCTCTGCTCTAACAAAGGCTCCAAATGTACTGGTCGCTCTGCGCTTCCCCCAGTGTCCGCACTGGGATCTGCCTCCCTGTCACCACGCTCTGATTTTCTAATGGAAATTAATGGCATCTTCAGACTCACGAGTTTCTCAGTAAATGGACCCCTTAAAAGAAAAAGCATTTAAAAAAGCCAAACTAGTGAGTAAAAAAGTTTTTAATCCAACCAAGTTAGGTCTAAGGACTTATTTGCAACAAGAGGCACTTCCGGGGCAACGTGCAGAGCCTCTCACTAAACAGCGTCCAAAGGGCAGCAGGAGCGCGGCCACTCACCGCGGCCCCTGCGGGCGTGTGAATGTGGACCACACACTTCACGTCTGGCCGCGCGGCGTAGATGGCGGAGTGCAGCGTGAAGCCAGCTTGATTGACGCCTAGATTAGTGCTCCCCCGGTCTACGACATCTCCCTGCAGATTGATTTTCACCTGAAAATAAGAAAACAAAAGTTATCAATGTCAAAGGACTTCAAATTACCCTAGCTAAAATCATTTAAACTGAATGTTAGTGTTTAGAACCACTTAGAGGTTCTCTATGGCTCACAGGATTAGAAGGGGTTAGAGTCTAAGTGCATCTACACAGTCAAGATGCCCACGAGGGAAGGACAGTCTTACCAAACTGGATGCAGTCACTTCACTGTAGAGAAGCCCAAACGGTACAATGAGGAACTGTTCCTGCTCGGAGCTCACTCTGGTCTGTGGGGACATGACTGAGTTAGAGCAAAATTCAACAGAAATGACTGGTTCTCTTTGAGGCCACAAACACCCAGGCTTGTCGAACATCTATACAACACCGAGCTTCTATGCAGTCTCGGGTCATGTATAGGAAGTACATCTTGGTCACCATGATAACCAGCCAATGGCATGCACAAAGACAGCCATTCCTCAGGAACATGACAATGAGAACTAAAGCTTACTTTTTAAAAGTCTAACAGACCTGTTTCTAGAACTCAGAACCGGTAGGACAAGGAGCAATTACAAAACCACAAGCAGAGAGTGCTTCCTGCTGCCTGATCACGTTCAGAGCCTCTGCTGGGGAGCAACATTCCCTCAGGTGGATGCTAATAGCTGAGCCGCTTCCCACCTACTGTTGGACTCCATAAGGGTTTCAGTTTTGCCCACCTGGCGTGGCTCAGTGGATAGAGCATCTGCCTGTGAACTGACGTCCCAGGTTTGATTCCGGTCAAGAAGAGCACATACCTCAGTTGCAGGCTCCTCCCCGGCCCAGACCCTGGTCAAGGCACATACAAGAGACAACCAATCCATGTGTTTCTCTCACATTGATATTTCTCTGTCTTTCCCTCTCCCTTCCACTCTCTATGGGAAAATCTTATAATATACAATTTTCTGAGTCTGACGCAGAGAGAAAGTGCTAAATACAGATGCAAAGCAAAAATAGGAAAAGAACATTTCTGTCACTTTTCGGTCCCGGTGGACTAGTGCCGGCTTTCCTACATGTCCTGCACATGTCCTTCTGTGTACGGAACAAACCTAATGTCACACATCTTAAGGTCACTCCCTGGAAGTCAGTGTCTCTGGCAAAGATAGCCATCCCGCCAGAAGCACAGTGCACTGGCCACAAAGGTGGGCTCCAGACCACGTTGGAGCTGAGCCAAGACAAATGAAGGGGTGGAAAAACCCTGCCCTCAGCCAACTGCCACCGAGAGAGGAAACCCAGCCTGCATGCTAATTGGGCCACCCTGTCTCCTGACACCAACTTCTTTAAATCCAATGCGATCTTAACACAGATCTCATTCAGACAATCTAACCCTCTAACACCTGTTAGCATTTCTCAGTCTCTTTAGCAGAAAACCCTATGGTACTTGTTCAAAGAAAGGGCACAATGATCTGTTAGCACCTTTGATTACAATGATAAACACTGCTAATAGTTCTTTTCTGTTAAGTGTCTATATGATGACACCTAATTGTAACAAAAAAGGATGCCATAAATAATTTAAAAGCAAACTTTTCTCTCAATTTAATTTTTACTCAGTATTTAGCCCCAAAGTCCCAAATAATTAAGATGGGGGCAAACGAAGCAATTCAACCTTATTTACATAATAGCATTCATTATAGGACTAGTGGCAAACATTTTTTAACTTCCAAAGAACAAGACGATGCTATTAAAGCCAACGACCCCATTTCCTATCACAGCTGTAACATTTCGTGGAACTAACTTTCAGGCAACCATTTCACAGTACATCTCTACACCGATGCCAGCCCCTTCCTCACAGGCACAGGAGCAGAGCTGGCAGCTGTGGCGGGCTAACTGGACCCACGACCAAACACCAAAAGGGCCGTGGAGTTCTGGGGAGGCCTGGCGGGGACAGACCAGGCCAGCCAGGAGTTTCCTGCAGTGATGCATCCAAGAGGACACGTGTGTCTACTGGTGCCAAGCAGTTCTTGCTCCTGGGCACACACAGCACAAGACACCAGGGACTCCTCAAGGAGCTGATCCAGACCGAGGCAGGTGTGGATGATGAACATAAATGTACAGGATGGCTGAGGTCACTGTTTCGGGGAGAAATGAAGAGGATGAGGTGGGGTGGCATTCTACGAACATGACAGTGTGGACACGACAGGGTCAGGCTGCCGGAAACCAATACCAGCATGTAATAATTACAAGAGTTCCACCAAACGGTTGGTGAAGCTTGGGTGTCTCAATAAGGGTGAGCCACATATGTAGTTTACCTGTTGGAAACGGGTAACTGGCACTTTCCCCAAACCTGAATAGGGTAATTGTTAACTGCCAGACAACTCATGGCATTTTATGGCCTCCTGTTGGCCAAACACCTGAACAGCTGTAGGCTATTCCCCAAACTGACAATATCCTTTGATATCCTATCCTTAAAAAAAAGACTTTTTTAAAATGCCTCGGGATGCGGGACAAATTGTTAAAAAGCGGGACGTCTGGTCACCTTACCCAATGCTTTTCAAAATTATCTTTCATTCTTGGACTCCTTCTTAATCATCTACACATCAGTCCCTTTCTATAGATTGCTGAACACTTTGTAACGCTGGGAAATGAACCCCGGCATTAGGTTGGCATTTTGAGAAGTTCACTTTAGTGGCCGCATGGAGAAGAGACAGGAGGGTATTTGGTATCTCTGGCAAAGACCCCTAACCCGTCCCAGCAGCACAGTGCACTGGTGGCAAAGGTGGGCTCCAGACCAGCATCTCCAAGATTTAGTGTTCCTCAGAGTCCAGACTGGAGCTGAACTAAACACCACAGATGGAGTCCACAAGTAAAAACACCTCCGCGCGTGTGTGTGTGTGTGTGTGTGTGTGTGTTTGTATGTGTGTGCGTGTGCGTGCGTGCGTGTGTGTGCCCACGCGCACGTGTGTGTGTGTGTGTGTGTGTGTGTGTGTGTGTGTAGTGTGGAGAAAAGGGCAAAACCATCTGAATGGCTGCTAGCACTGTTGCTCAGGGAGAGAAGAGTATTGGCAGAGTTACAACTCCTCTTTAGCCATCTGTGTAAGGAACACTTGTTACTATAAGCAGGAACTATGTAAATAATTTAAAATATCCAATTAAAAATAAATGAAAAAACAAAGACTGGAACAGGTTTAAAAGTCAAAGGAAGAAGACAATCGAAGAGGCTACCTCCACAAAAGAAAAAAGCAAACAAACACCTGACAGTGCATTAGGAATCGGAGGCAAGAGGGAATGGAATTGCAAGGCCTGAAGTCTGGGCATGCGGGGGACACTGAGCGGTGGTCAGGAGCAGAAACACATCGGTAAGGAGTCCCCATTTTCTCTATGACACCACAGTGTTGGGAGCCAAGTCCCCTACCGATCTGAGAATCGCGGGATGGAGCAAGGGTAGGAAGCCCTGCCTGCTCTCCCCCAGGAGTCGGGTCACTTGGGGACGTGGCAAGCAACAGTGTCCTTCGTTCTGCTGTGCGTGCAAAATTGGAATCTGCAAACATGTCCTTGAATTAACATAACAGAGTACAGCTGGATGAACTTTCCCAGGCAGCTATCTCCCTGTGTAGGTCTTAAGGAACTGGCACTTAGCCATTATGCCCTGAGAAGGCCATTTGGAGGAATGCCCAGCTTTAGGGTATAAGAGAGTTTGCGCCTTTAATAAACTTGCTGCAGTGCCATCGAGCATTCCAGCCCTCCTGAACCCCCGCTGTTCCTGTCTTTTTCTTTTTTCTTTTCTTTCTTTTCCTGAGCCTCCTAGCCCGATCTTCAGGACCTGCAGTACCGGCTGGATCCAGTACCACAGGGTCACCTGCTGGCTGAAGGAGGTCAGGAATTTCAGAGTAAAAGAGCAGGAAATCTGAGTGAGCCTGAGAGATGGCTACCTACAGCAGCCAGGCAGCGGGAGGGGTCCCCTGGAGACCAGGGTTGCAAATGCATGGAGTCGGCCAGTGGCTCTGCTGTGAGGCTCTCTGCAGGCAGATCTGGCTGCTTGGGTCCAGGGAGGGAGAGGACGGTGCTGACAAAGTGTGCCTGAAGTGAGGACCGTGCATTCCAGCTGGACAGCACAGGGAGTGAACACGGCAGACTGACCGACTGCAGAAGGAAAGATCCAGAGGCAGGGCAGGTTTCATTCAGTGATGGAACCCCAGAGTGAGAACAACGCTTGGCACAGACAATAAATGTTTACAGCAGACGCCGAAAAATACTGATTGTAAGAATGAATTGAAGAAAATAAAGGTCCTGATAATGTTGGGAAACGGCTAAACCTAGAGTAGCTAAAGAAGTAAAATAAGAGATGGAAAGAATATAGCTTCATTCTTAGGTTTTCAAGCATAAAAAGATCTTTAAAACTGCCTGTATTTGGAAAACACTCATTTTTTACAGAGAAGAAGGGAGAGGGATAGAGAGCCAGAAACATCGATGAGAGAGAAACATTGACCAGCTGCCTCCTGTACACCCCCTACCAGGGATGTGCCCACAACCAATGAACATGCCCTCGACCGGAATCGAACCAGGGACCCCTCAGTCCTCAGACTAACGCTCTATTCACTGAGTAAACAGGCTCTGGCTAAACATTCATTTATTAAGTTAGCATGCAAGAAAGGAGATCTAAAGAACTACTGTTCTCATAATTTTTAATTCAAACTGACAGGTTCTCAGATTGTTAGACTCTGCAGTCAGGAATCAGAAGGAAGCTCTTCCAAGCTTTACTTCAGCTCAGTGGCTCCCCCTTCTAAACAGAAGAGGTGGGTGGGACCAGACACACGCCAGTCCATTTATCACTCAGTTACTGTCTCACCCAATACTCACTGTGATGTGATTGTAGATAAGCTGAGACCACCCGAAGAGGTCTGCCAGTCTGTAGAATGCTGCCAATTTGCACCGCAGTAACTTCTCCCCTTTGTCATAGGCAATAGAATCAGATCCTCTCAGGTCGTTCACAGGAGTCACCATACCAAGACCTGAAATAAAGAAACACAAAGCACAAAGATTTAGTATGTCTTACCAAAAGTAAATCAAATAGTAACAGTTCTGAGATATTCCTCTTCCATACTACACCATAAAGTCAGTCTTAAAAACAATTTCATAAAGACCATATTCTCCAACATTACTATAATTAAGTTGAAATCAATTAACAAAAAGGCAGCAAAATAGGTAGGATGCAATAAAGCAATGCTCAGAAGGAAAGTTACAGAATTAAACATTTATTTTTTAAGAAGTTTTTTTAAAAAATAATCTAAGTTTCTACCTTATGAAACTAGAAAGAGTAAATTAAATCCAAGATTAATAGAAAATAGGAATAATAAAAGTAAAAGCAGATCTCAAACAGAAAAATAATAGAGAAAATCATTTAGTCTTGAGATTAAAAATGAAACCCTAGCTGATACCGGTTTGGCTCAATGGATGGAGCGTCGGCTTGGGGACTGAAGGGTCCCGGGTTCGATTCCAGTCAAGGGCATGTACCTTGGTTGTGGACACATCCCCAGTAGGGGGTGTGCAAGAGGCAGCTGATCGATGACTCTCTCTCATCGATATTTCTAACTCTGTATCTCTCTCCCTTCCTCTCTGTACAAAATCAATAAAATATATATTTTTTAAAAAATGAAACCCTATATAATAAAGAATTAATATACAAATGGACCCTCACACCCTCACAAGATGGCTGCCTACAACCAGGCAGGCAGGTGGGTTAGTGAGGGACCACCAAACAACTGAACAAGCAGGCTGCATGGGGCAACCAGGCCAGCAGGGAGCAGTTGGGGATGACCAGGCCAGCAGGTGGGGGCAGTTAGGGGCAACCAGGCCAGAAAGGGGGGGGGGGGGCAGTAAGAGGTCACCAGGCTGGCGGGGGGAGGGGGGAAGGGGGAGGAAGGGGGCAGTTAAGGGCAACCAGGCCGAAGCCGATTTGGCTTAGTGGTAGAGCGTCGGTCTGCGGACTGAAAGGTCCCAGGTTCGATTCCAGGCAAGGACATGTACATTGGTTGCGGGCACATTCCTGGTAGGGAGTGTGCAAGAGAGGTAGCTGGTCGATGTTTCTCTCTCATCGACTTTTCTAGCTCTCTATCTCTCTCCCTTCCTCTCTGTAAAAAATCAATAAAATATATTAAAAAAAAAAAAAAGGGGGCAACCAGGCCAGCAGATGGGGGGGTGCAGTTGGGGGCAACCAGGCCAGCAGATGGGGGGGTGCAGTTGGGGGCAACCAGGCCAGCGGGGAGTGGGGAGGCAGTAAGGAGTGACCAGGCCAGCGAGGTGGGGAGTAGTTAGGAATAATCAGGCCGGCAGGGGAGCCAGTTAGGGGTGACCAGGTTGGCGCGGGGCGGGGAGGGGGCACGGCGGCGCAGTAAGGGGTGACCAAGGCAGGCAGGCAGGTGAGCGATTAGGAGCCAGCGGTTCAGGGTTGTTAAAGGGATGTCCCAGATTGGAGGGTGCAGTCTGGGCTGAGGGACCCTCCCACCCCAGCACCATGCATGAATTTCGTGCACTGGGCCTCTAGTAAAATAATGAAAACAAAATAAAATATGCCTCCAGACTCACCAACAAAACACAGCATGCTATAAATTACCAGCTGGAGAAGTGGAGAGGGGCCATCCTACACATCTTTCAGACATTTTAAGAATAAAGGGCCCTGGTCGGTGTGGCTCAGTTGGGTTGCCGGTTGATTTCCAATCAGGACACATGCCTGGGTTTCAGGCTCAATCTCCAGCAGGGGTGTGGAGGAGGCAGCCGATTGATGTTTTTCTCACCTCAATGTTTCTCTCTCTCTTTCCCTCTCCCTTCCTCTTTCTAAAATAAAAAAAAAAAAAACATTAAAAAAAAAAAAAAGATAAAGGGGTAATATGAATAACTAAGATAAAGGGGCAATATGAATAAGTATGCCAGCAAATTTTTTAACTTAGATAAAATAAAATAGACAAATTGCTAAGAGACACAAGCCACCAAAGCTCACTCCATGAGAAACAGATATTCTGAATAGCCCTATTTTCAGACCCAAATGACTTCACTGTGGATTCTATCACACGTGTAAGAAATAATAATACCAGTTCCACACACACTCTCCCAGAGCCCTTTCCAGCTGATTCTGCCGGCCCAGCTTTACCTTCACCAAACCACACACAGATATGACATTACAAAAAAGGACAGACCAGTATTTCTCATGAACACAGACAAAAAATTACTTAACAAAAGTTTAGCAAATAACCCAGCAATACATGAAAAGAACACACCATGACTAGGGGGGTTATCTCAAGAATGCAAGGTTGGTTCAGCATTCAGAAACTAATCAATATATTTACCATATCAAACTGAAGAGGGAAAGCATGGAATCATTTTAGTAGATGCAGAACAAGCATTTCAGCATCCATTCAGGATAAAGGCTCTCAGCATGTTAGAAATAGAAGGAACATCCTCAACTCGACAAGGAACATGGGCACAGCCGACCACTACCATCAAACCTCACGAGGAAAGGTGGATGTTTTCCTAAGGTCAGGAACAAAACTGCTTTTCAATCTTCTTAAGTCTCTACCACAACCCCACACAAAACTAACGAGAGCAACGAGGGATAACAAAACCCAAACCCAAAGACGATCTCTACAACAAACAGGTAACGACAAGGTAAGCCCACCGACCAGAAAATACAAGGGGCAGAGGGCATGACATCAGCATGGACCACTGGCCACACCTGAGACTCCCAAAAGAACCACCAAGAACTCATAGGGCTCTACCTGGTATAGCTCAGAGGATAGAGCATTGGCCTGAGGACTAAAGGTCCAGGGTTTGATTCTGGTCAAGGGCACATACCTACCTTGCAGGCTTGGCAACCGATCAATGCTTCTCTCGCGTCAATGTTTCTCTCATTGTCTCTCACTGTCCCTTCAACTCCTTCTAAAAATCACTGGGAAATATCCTCAGGGGAGGAGGATCAATCAATCAGTAAAAGAACTCACTAGGAAGCTCAGAGGGCCAGGTTCAGAAGGGCAGCTGAAATCAGGAGGAGCTCCGCACACTTTAGTCCACACTAACTGTCCACAACTGTTCAGGACAAAGTCTCACACTAAGAAATTTGTAGAAATCAAAACCCAAACTGAGTACCACAGACCATCAAGAGAAAAGAAAAGGGGGGAAGATCGGGAGAAAAGCACTGGAGGGGAACAGAACCAGATTTCATTAAATCAGCTGCCATTTTCCAGCACTTCACAAACACAAAACAAAAGGGCGCTCTAGAGCCATGACTTTGGAAAAACTTTCCTGCGCAACGCTCCTCCAGGAAAACTGATTTCATGTAAAAACAAACAAAAAATAGCATGCTCACACCATACAAAAGAAATTATACAAAAAGGGCAGAATCACATCCCTACAGACAACAAAAGCACACAAGAACATGCGTCCACAAAACAATGAAAATGATAACCTACTATTTCATAACAAGGTAGAGAAAGGCATACATAACGAAAGTGAAAAACACATTTAACATTTAAGATAATTAGAAAAATAAATAAATAAAAAATATTTTTTAAATTATTTGCTAAACAAAAAGGTGAAGAAAAACGAAAAATAATTTTTTTAAAATCAAGGAAGTGAAAGAGATAAAAAGGATTTGAGAAAAAAAAAGGATCCAAGATGGCTGCTCGGGTAGACATCTAACCGCGCAGCACACAACAATTTCAATGGAATACAACTAAAATGTAGAGTGGACATTGCCCAGAGCTACAGGTAGTCGACTGACTGAAAATTCTACAACAAGAAGGAAAGAGAAAACCAGAAGGAAAATCAGAGGAGCTGAAAAAAAGCCTAAGGTACGGAGACATGCTGCACGCCCACCCACACGTGCGCATGGAGAGGTCGCAGCCGGAGAGGAGAGGGCGGGGAGCTGCCTTGCCTTCCCTAGCAGGAAGGAAATAAAACCCCAGCCTGGGCTGAACCCCCGAACGGGCAGCGCTGAGCCCCCCGAACCGGCAGCGCTGAGCCCCAGTTATGAGCCAGACCCTGGGGACCCAGGCTCCGGCGGGAGGAGACGGGGCTGTGAGGCAGAAAAGTGGCGAAAAGCAGGGCCCCGGGAGTCGCGTGCAATGCGCGCAGAGGACTGAATGTTGACTCTGATGCTGGGCTACCCTAGCCGGAAGAAACAAGGCCTCCGGCAGCGCTGAGCCTCAGTCCGGACTGCTCCGAACCCCAGTTCTGGGCTAATCCCTGGGGACCTAGGCTCAGGCAGAGGGAGACGGGGCTGTGAGGTGGAGTCTGGGGAGAGCAGCGAAAGGCCGGGCCCCCGGGACTCACGCAAACTGCACGCATAGGACAGTCTGTTGACTCTGATGCTGGACTTCCCTAGCGGGAAGGAGAAAAAATAAGCTCCAGGCTGGGGGAACACGGAGGGGAGCGGAAGCCCCTGCCTGACTCCAGCCAACCGGGCACCAGCAAGGAGGCGGGCCACGGGGCCCCTGGGGGCGTGGGTGCCCCTGAGCCTTTGACCACTGAGCTCAGGCAATGGAGCCAAGGCCGGGGGCTGCTTCCTGGGCGGCGCCGTCCCGGCAACAGGCTGAAGCAGCGCAGGAGCCCGCGGAGAACAAAGGGGTGCCACAGGCCAACCTGCTGAGCTCCCAGGACAAGGAGGAAGAAACCAAAGAAGTTCTCAATGTGAAGAAATCAAGTGAGAGCAAAAAATAGTAAAATTACTTAAGAAAGAATACAAAGAAGATCTTGAAAAATCAAAGACTAAGTCAGAACTCAACTCACCAGCCAACATTGCAACATAAATGCGTTTTAAAAAGAAAAAAGAAAAAAAAAAGGACAGAATGTTGGAAGAGCGGCGGCCAGGCCTAGAGTGGCCAGGCACAAGGCAGTGGCAGCCAGGCCCGGAGCAGCAACGGCCAGGCCCCAGAGCAACAGCAGCCAGAACCAGAGCAGCAACAGCCAGCACTGGAGTAGCCAGACCTGGGGCAGTGGCAGCCAGGCATGAGGCGGAGGCGGCCAAGCCCAGGGTGACCAGTCCAGGAACAACCAGACCCGGAGTGGCCGGGCCCGGAGAAGCCGGGCCCAGAGCAGCCGGGGTGGGAGCAGCCAGACCCAGAACAGCAGTAGCCAAGCCCAGAGCATCCAGGTCGGGAGTAGCCAGGCTCGGAGCGGCCGGGCCCGGGGCAGCCGGGCCCAGAGCAGCCGGGTCGGGTGCGGCCAGACCTGGAGCAGTGGCTGCCAGGCTGGGAGCGGCCAGGCCCGGGGGAGCAGCCGGGGCTGGTGCGGCCAGGCCAGGAGCAGCAGCTGCCAGGCTGGGAGCGGCCAGGCCCGAGGGAGCAGGCGGGTCGGGTGCGGCCAGGCCCGGAGCAGCGGCTGCCAGGCTGGGAGCGGCCAGGCCCGGGGGAGCAGCAGCCAAGTCCAGAGCAACTAGGTCAGGAGCGGCAGTGACCAGACCCGGAGCAGCTGGTTGTGGAATGAACCAGAGCAACAGAGGCCAGGCCCTGAGCAGCCAGGCCTGGAACAGCTCGCTCCTCGCCTGCCCCTGCCCCACGGCTGCTTCTCAGACATGGCTGGAAACTTTCGCGGGAACTTGAGGGTCTGCTGAATCAAGTGATGAAGGCTTAGATCTGGATGTGTTGAGTTAGTATAGGGCTGGTGTGTTGATCTGTGAGTGCCTTGGGTGGGGCTTGGATGAGGCTGGTGGACCTATTGGGAAATGTCTTTTGTGTGAAGTGTATCATTGGGCATGTGGAGGTATTATTGATATGAGAAAATGCTAAGTAACTGATTTACTATCTGAAAAGGGATTTACTATTGGGGAAAGAGAGGGAAGAAGAGACTGAACATAAACTGCACCTATGGATGAGGACAATGGGGGATGGGGAGGGGGCAGAGGGTGGGGTGGGAACCTGGTGGAGGGGGGAAGAAATTAGGAACCTTTGTAATAATATGAACAATAAAGATTGATTTAATAAATAAATAAATAAATAAATAAATAAATAAATTGCCAGGGGGGGGGAAAAAAAAGGATTTGAGAAAAAGTGACAATTAGAGAAGACAAACCAAGAAAATCCAATATGTACATAACAAAAGCAAAGCAACAGAATAGATACTAAACACCAATTCAAGAAATTATAGCTAAAATAGCACTGGCCAGTATCGCTCAGAGGTTAGAGCATCAGCCCTTACACTGAAGGGTTGTGGGTTGGATTCCTGGTCAAGGGCAAGTACCTGGGCTTCAGGTCTGATCCCTGTTTCCAGTCTGGGCTTGGCAGGAGGTAACCAACCCTGCCTGGGCTGTGGGCTCGATCCCCAGCAGGGGACATGCAGGAGGCAGCTGATGGATGTGGATGAATTGATGTCTCTCTCTCCCTCTCCCGCCCTCTCTCTCTAAAAATCAATAAAAACATATTTTTTTAAAGAGAGATTAATAGTGAAGAGGGCGGGTGACTGTTAAATCTGTTTATACCTGTGAGGTAGTTATAAAGGTGTTTACCTTAAAACCATGCGTGAGATATGTCATTTGTTCTATGCCATCTTTATATGTTATACTTTACAAAAACAGTTAAAATTTGTTTCTAAATTTAGATTTCTTTCTTCCTTTCTTTTTGTGGAATGACATTCTTAAAATTTCCTTTACCTCTGATTAGAAGACAATATACAAGTAACTATATTACATTATTCTTTTCTTATCTAATTCGTAAGAAATGTCACTGGACTCCATTCAGAACCCCTGTGAAAACCTTCCTTACTACCATTGGACCTCAAGAGGGAGTTTGAGCTGGTAAGTTAAACGTCTCTAGACATCAGTGAGATATGACTCTGGTGAGTGTCAGTCCACCTCTAAGAACACCTGAGGACGGACAGGCAAACAGCAAACAAATGCCAGGAGACCTAACGGAAACCAAGACCTGATGTTGGTCACTTAGAAGCAGACCATCCACTAGAACCCACAGAGGTTACATTAGCAGATGCTCCAGTGACCCTGGGCTCCATCTTTGCACAACTAACCATTCTTTGCTCACATTCTCACTTGCACCCAATAAATCTATCATTTTCCCTCTGGCTTTCTTTTGGAATTTTTCTGTTTCTCATGTATTTGCAAACAGCAGTAAGGAATGGTGGGTAAGAAACATTGGTCTGCCTGAAATGAGTTCAGGCAAAATCAATGTGCTATTTACAACCATTATTTCTACTTAGTTTAATTCACACAGGGTCTGAGAAGCCACATAAAAAGTCATGTGGCCCAGCCAGTGTGGCTCAGTGGTTAAGTGTTGACCTATGAACCAGGAGGTTACTGTTTGATTCCTGGTTAGGGCACATGCCCAGGATGCAGGCTCGATCCCCAGTGTGGGGCATACAATAGACAACCAATCAATAATTCTCTCTCATCAATGATTTTTCTCTCTCCCTCTCCCTTCTTCCCTGAAATCTCTCTCCTTTCCTCCCTCCCTCTCCCTATCCCTCTCCCTCTCCCTCTCCTCTCCCTCTCCCTCTCCCTCTTCCTCTCCTTCTCTCTCTTTCTCTCTCTCTCTATTTATATTTATACACACACACACACACACACACACACACACACATACTGAGTGGCCAGATTATTATATCTCTGAAGGCATAATAATCTGGCCACTCAGTGTGTGTGTGTGTGTGTGTGTGTGTGTGTGTGTGTGTGTGTGTGAGTGTGTGTGTGTGTGTGTGTTAGAGGCCCGGTGCATTAATTCGTGCATGGGTGGTGTCTGGCCAGCCTGGCCAGGGGAGGGAACATGGGTGGTTGGCTGGCCTGCCTGCTGGTAGAACTCCTGGTCAAGGGGACAATTTGCATATTAGCCTTTATTATATAGGATATACACTGAGTGGCCAGATTATTATGCGTTCAGTGTGTGTGTGTGTGTGTGTGTGTGTGTGTAAAAGTCATTTGCCTGAAAAATAAGTCTCATTGGCTCATAAAAGAGAAGCCCCCTCTATCAAGACGTTTTCAGGCTTACAGCCTATTTTTCACTAAAACACATTAATTTTCAAAAAACTCCATTCTATACATGACATGTATTTCAGGAAATGTTTCCTGGGAAATGACAGACGTGCAGAGCCACGAGGTACTCACTCATATTCAAGGCAGCCATCCCTCCTTGCGGGGCGGCCGGGTAGACGCTCGGAGCATTCGTGGTCATGAAGTCCGCAATCTGCTGCAATGCCAGCAGGCCGGTGGGGTTTTTCCCCTTCTTAAACTGCTCCTGGATCATCGACTCCAACTCTTCACAGAAAGCCTGGTAACGGCAAATCCCACACTGAGACGCCATTGCCTTTGTTTCTTGAGAAGGCAAGGGTAACTTTCACGCAGACTGAGCTGCTGCTTGTTTTCATCCAGTCCTAGGAAGGTGGCGGATCCTCTCATATACAAATACTTGAGGTAAAAAATTGGTACATTCTTTCTGGAAGGAATTTAACAATATAAACGCTTAACAATGTGAGCAAGCGTCCTATTCCTAGGAACCCTTTCTTAGGAAATACCTAGGGATGTGATCAAGACTCATCTGTAAGGATGTTCCTCGCAGCAGCGCTGACAGAGGCAAACAGGTGAATCCACAGGCGAAGCTGCAGAAGACTAAAAACCCACGGACCCACCTGACCGGCAGTCACCAGCCTCTCGGACCTCGCGGACCACGACGGCGACCGCTGCAGCTGACAATGGAATGCTATGTGCTTTCAACGTGAAAGACCACGTAAATGGCATGAACATACTCTTGATACGTATTGGAGTTAAAAGGTTTTAAAGAGCCGAAACCGGTTTGGCTCAGTAAATAGAGTGTCGGCCTGTGGACTGAAAGGTCCCAGGTTCGATTCCAGTCAAAGGCATGTGCCTTGGTTGCAGGCACATCCCCAGGAGGGGGTGTGCAAGAGGCAGCTGATCGATGATTCTCTCTTACCGATGTTTCTAACTCTATCCTTCTCTCTTCCTCTCTGTAAAAAATTAATAAAAAAATATTTTTTTAAAATGGTTATAAAGAACACACATGCCTCTTTTATAAGAGCAGGTGCATATGTAAACACAGAAAGACTAAAATACATCAAAATGCTCATTGTAATTCTGTGACAGAATCATTAGTAATTTTCATGTTCTACTTTACGCTTCTCAGTATTTTCTTCATAATACATATTTAAAATTGACCTTAAAAAGAAACCCTAAAATACTCATCCTTTATTTAAAAAAATCCTAAATTAGGCAGAAAGGTTAATAAGTTGGGTTGATGGAAATTTTAACATGAAATCACTATTGAAATACACATAATTTATAATTTCCCCAAAAACTATTATAATTTTTCATATATCCTATAAAGAAATATCTTCAAATAATTATAAATAACATTTAATGTGAAAGTCTGAGTTCACTGGTCACCCAGGCCTGATTATAAGCACTCCAAGGGCCGCTGTGCGGTTCTATGTGAACCTTACTTCTAGTCTGTCGCTTGAGCTGAGGCGATGGATGGCGAAGGGACAGACTAAGTACGCCTGGCACTTGAGGGAAGCAAACAAAAGCAAACGCCGTGGCATTAATTCAGTGCCATAAAAGAATGCCAAGAGCCAGGAGCCCTGCCTACCAACCATGCTCCCTAATGCCATCCATTACCTTCCGCGGTAGTGAAGGAGGGAGGGGGAGCTGCAGGGCCTTTGACTACAAGGAAAAGCTGTGTCACTGACACACGGTTCTGGGCTACCTCTGATGGCCGTGCAGACGGCAGGGACCCAGACAGACATGCCCAGCAGTAGGCAAGGAGACACTCAGACAGATGGCCCACTAACCCTCAGAGCATGCTGGGCACAGGGCATGCAAAAGCTAAATTAAACAGATCCCTGCCCTCAGGGGCTCTCCATCTGAAAAACCAATCTATTCCCATGGCTTTCAAATCCACATACAGCTCTAAGGGAAGCTCAATTCAACATACACTAAACATGCACTACACACACTACACTCTGCTCCAGGACGCCATGCTGCACTGCGTAACTGTGCAGGAACTTGACTGTCTGCACAGAGCCTGACACTCCGTCCCTAGGAATTTGTTGTTTTTATGTAGGAACACTGTTCAAGCCAAAAGTCTAGATGTGGCACTGATTCCTTTTCCTCCTCACCTCTTCCTCTTATTGATCCCACATTCAAAATAAAACTCAAACGAGTCTCCCCCTCTCCCCCTCTCCACCAGCACCCTTACCAAGCCACACCCCTCTTGCCTGGAAGACGCTGTCTCCCTTGCCCCACAGGAGCACGCTCTTGCCTACACCGGAACCAGGCTGAGTTGGGTAAAAGCTGAGTCGCCTCTTTCCTGCCTGCAGCCTCCAGTAACTGCTGTGCTCCGAGAGCAACACGAGCCCTGACGTGAGCTTCCCCAGCCTCCAGGACCCGCTCCCTCCTCCCTCTCCCTCCTGCTGCAGTTTTCCTGGTGAGGACATTGTCCTTCCCGCCCTCCTCTGCTCACACACACTGGAGCCCACCAATGCCCTGGTCCTGGGGATGCTCCTCCCTCACCCTGGAATGCTCCTCCCCGTGCCCCCTGCACAGCAGCTAGCTCCTTCCCCTGGCTGAGTTCAGATTCACCTTCCTTCCTCAGACAGGCTTCAATAAGAGAAAGAGGAAGAGGAAGAAGGAAAAAGATAAAAAATATGGACAATAAAATGGCAACAAATAAACATCTATCAACAACTAAATCTAAATGTCAAAATAAATGAACAATGAACAAAATAAACTAATGAATAAAACAGAACCAGCCAGAGGCATGGCAACATGGAACAGAACAGCAGCGGTGAGAATCGCTAATGGGTCACCTAAGACCATCGGGAAACACAGACATTTACATTACAATTCATAACAGTAGCAAAATTACATTATAAAGTAGCAACAAAAATAATTTTATGGCTGTAAAAAATACATGAGGAGCTGTATTAAAGGGTCCCGGCATTAGAAAGGTTGAGAACCACTGACATAAGAGATAATAAACATTAATAAAAAATTCAGTGACTATCTGCCAATGGTATGCCACAATATTAAGGTGACCAGACATCCCGCTTTTTAACAATTTGTTCCGCGTCCCACGCGTTTTTAAAAAGTCCCAATTTTGGGAAAGATTCTTTTAAATCCCTTGGACTTTTTAAAAATGCCGCGGGATGTGGGGCAAATTGTTAAAAATCGGGACTGTCCCACCAAAAGCAGGACATCTGGTCACCTGATACAAGATTAAGATAGTAACGTAAGGACAGATCCGCGGAATGCGGCACACAGGGCAGCAGCGTCCCCAGGAGGAAAGATAAGACAGCTCCTTGCCTAGAGACCCAAACAGAAGACACTTTGGTGTGTGTGACGGTGGTTCAAAAGCTGACCAATCAGTAAACCAGGCACTGCCGAGGCCTACCATGTGCCCGGCACCCAGCTAGGTACTGTGGAGGAAACAGCAATTTTTAAAAGGTGCCAATAAATAAAGATTCTAAGAAGCAGGGAGAGTAAAAGGGAGAAATAAACACCTGCTACCCTTTAGGACACAAAAGATTTCCCCCATTGTCTGGTAACTTGAACTACACAGAATTCTTTCAACAGCAAACACACTATACATAGGAGCACTGATTTCCTGTGTTCGGACCACGTGACCATGACACAACAGCGGTCAGAGGGCAGCACTGGGGAAGGGAGAGGTGCTGGAGGAGAAGCCGCTCTTACAGGGCTCTGCAGGATCATGGACACTCTCTTCTTCTGCTCCATCATGTTGAAGTCCTGGCGAAGGTCAGGTGCCATGTTCCTCTCCCGCAGGTACTCTGGGTTGTTCTCATCCACCCTGTCGAAGTACCTCTCTTTGTGAGGGGCTGTGGTCGGGGGTGGTGAGGTCACCACTGCAGCCTGAGTGTCACCATTCATGGTAGAATCTTCTAGGTTCCTACGGAATAAAAATGAAAGGAAGTATTGTTTCTGAATCAGTATTTCACAACGAGCACACCCGCCTGACAAGCACATCTGCAGCGTGAGGGCCTCGCTGCCGGCCCATCGGAGCCCTGACGTGGGAGGCTTCTTTGTGGCCCTGCCGACCAGCCCTCTCCACCCTGCACCAGCCAACGGCCTTTCTCGTCTTGCCTCGTTCTTCAGCAGCAACAGAACACTTAACAAAGCTGCTATGTTTTCTCCCAACCTGAAGGACCAGACAGTGCAAACTTGACAGGACAGTTTAAAGCCAGGACATTGTCCCACAACTGTTCTTTTCTGGAGAAATTTGATTTATGTTATTTTTCTAAGAAAGTTTCAGTAATGATTTTTCAAGATTCCCTAATAGCTCAGTAAGGGAGAAGCTGCTCACACACCTATGCACACAGGTAAGAAATGACCCTCTTCAGCACCACCTTTTTGGTTCAATAGTAGGTACCAAAATGTCAGCATGCCCTACTTTGTGAATAACCTAAAAAGTGCCCAAAGGCACAAACTCAAGTCTGCTAATATGTGCCTAGCACCAGGTACTCACTCTACATTCTTTTTAATCCCAACCTTTTATTTGAAACTAGAGGCCAGTGCACACAATTCATGCATGAGGAGGGGCCCTAGCAGCTGCTGCTGCCTGCCTTCTAAACTAAAGATCTGACAGAGATAACAGCAAGCTTAAAGTGACAGCATTTCAAGGACTGAAAAAGCATGAAAATAACAGGAGACTAAAAGTCAACACAAAATAAAAGAACTGATGACCTAAAATAAAATGTAGTCTTTAAAAGTACTGTTCTCTAAATGCTTCCTTTAAAATTTTAGTTTACTGTTTACTGTAACCTCGTTTGCTCCAAAACAACCACCCAAGAACAAAACAATAATGGTTGTCTGACATTTCTCTAAATGAAGTGAAGCTGAACATTCTGAGCCAATGATAAAATGTTCTATTTCTTTTTTGGGGGGAAGACTAAAGGATATACAGTATATTAACTTCTCTATGAAGTTAGATGAGTCCCAAAATTAAGACATTTCATCAGAACATTTAAGAAGCAACTATAACTGCTTCCTGGTTTCCAGAGCTGACTGGAAGAAAAGAAACTTTGTAAAACCAACATGTTAAAGATAAGGCAGAGGCTGCTCCGTTTTTATTACGAATTGCTGTGTGAATGGAACAAGGCAGACTGCAAACCAGATATATATGTATTTCATTCCTTTAATAAGGAAGTCTATAAACTTCAATCAAAGTACACATATTCTGAGTCCAATCATTAAAAATAAGCATTCCCACCGAAACCGGTGTGGCTCAGTGGATAGAGCGTCGGCCTGCAGACTAAAAGGTCCCAGGTTCGATTCCGGTCAAGGGCATGAACATTGGTTGCGGGCACATCCCTGATAGGGGGTGTGCAGGAGGCAGCTGGTTGATGTTTCTCTCTCATCAGCGTTTCTAGCTCTCTATTTCTCTCCCTTCCTCTCTGTGGAAAATCAATAAAATATATTTAAATAAATTAATAAATAAGCATTCCCTGGCCAGGTGCTCGGTAGATTGGAGCATCTTCCCGTACACCAAAAGGCTTTGGGTTGGATTCCCAGTCAGAGCACATACACAGGTTGCAGGTTCCATCCCCAGTCGGGAGGCAACTGATCAATGTTTCTCTTTCGCGCTCTTTCTCCCTCTCCCTCTCTCTCTCATATCAATTTTTAAAAATTTTTTCTAAAAATTCTCGGGCCCTAGCCGGTTTGGTTCAATGGACTGATAGGTCCCAGGTTCAAATCCAGTCATGGTCACATGTCCTGTTTGCAGACTCTATCCCAAGTAGGGAGCATGCAGGAGGCAGCTGATCAATTATTCTCTCTCGTCATTGATGTTTCTATCTCTTCCTCTCCCTTCCTCTCTGAAATCAATAAAAAAAAAATATTTTTTTAAAATCCTCAGGTGAGGATTTTAAAAAAGAGGTTATCTCTGATAATCTCCTTTAGAAAAATAAATGAATAAATAAGTAAACAAACAAACAATTCCATTTTTAAAATACAAAACCTATACTTGGTTTTCTGTCAGTTATGGCTTCAGGTTTCACTAACTTAATTTTAAGAGTGGGTTAAGACAGCAAATTTTTCCTAGGAAGAACTCTACAAGAAATTATTATTTAATCCAGTCTTTTTTTTTTTAATGAAAAAATACAGATATAAAAACAATTCTCTACATATGGGGCCAGGTGGGCACTTGAAATATGGGGGGACTATTCTGTAAAGTACATGATTGTCTAACCACTATGTTGTACACCTCAAACTAATACAGAATAATTGCAAACTGTAATTGAAAAAGAAAGAAGGAAGGGAGGAAGGAAGGAAGGAAGGAAGGCAGGAAGGGAAGGGGGGGGGGGGAGAAACCAACCCAGATTCAGGCTTTCAAAACAGGGTGAGGCAAAAGTAGGCTTACAGTTGTTTGTATGGAAAAATAATTCAATTAATAAATAATAATACAAAAATGAACTATGTGTTTTGAGTAATCACAACTCTAAACCTACATTTGCCCCACCCTATGTTTTCCCCACTTTGGGGTTCTTTTAATATCTGAGTAGGTTTATTTTTTTTATCTGGAAAAACAACAGATTCCATATCTGGCTTAGAACATTCTAATTAATAACTCTAAAAGAGCAACAGTTTTACTTTGTGCCATGCCAAATAACAAGATGAAATCCATCTGGAAATAAATGTTAAAAGTAGCTTTTTATTTTGCAAGAAAAAAATAATTCTGGAAACTTAATTTTTAAAATAAAAACAATCAGCCCCAGCTGGTGTGGCTCAGTGGATAAAGCCTGCAGAATGAAGGTCCCAGGTTCAATTCCAGTCAAGGGCACATGCCCAGGTTGTGGGCTCAATTCCCAGTGTGGAGCATGCAGGAGACAGCTGATCAATGCTTCTCTCTCATCACTGGTATTTCTATCTCTCTCTCCCTCTCCCTTTCTCTCTGAAATCAATAAAAATATTTTAAAAATAAAATAGAAACAACCAATGTCTAATATACATGATTTAACATAAATATTAAAATCTCAATATCATATTATAAAACTAAAGATTGTTCATTATAACATACATGAGATTACAACGTTTAAGTGAAATGTGTAAAATTTCCTATTCTATAATCTTATCAATATTATAGTTATCACACAGACAAGATTATATCATGGAAAGTGAGCTATTAAAGTTAAATAAATTGACTCAAGAAATATATAAATTGCTACGATTTTACCTGTGTAAAATTTAAAGATGTCACAAATCTTAATGTGTTAATACCTAAATCAATGAACTCTCTGGGAACAATACTCTGATATCCACACCCAACATTACCCAAAAGTCTGGATGAGCCACGCCAAACAAGCCTGGCTGCACGTGTGACGCCTCCCGTTCAGCCTCCTGTTTCCGTCCTGCCCCCACCATTCCGATCTAGCTCCTTACCACCCACCTCCTGGGGGCGCAACAGCCTCCTAACCAGTTTCTCTGCCTCTAGATCCTAACAACACCCACACCAGTCCTCTCCACAGCTAGCCAGAGGGAGGTGCAAAATCAAGGCACTCACTCACTGCATAACCTGACAGCTAGTTTCAAACAAACTGTAAAAGGAAAAATACAGAATGGCATTTGGGCTCTGGACAGCATGGCTCAGTTGGTTGGAGAGGTATACCAACCGAGGATATGCAAACAAATACTCCAAAGACTCGGGGCCACCACAGAAATGGACACACCAGCAGGGAGAGCACCTCCAGCGGTGGGCGCAAAAAGAGCAGACAGAGGGTGCTATGGCTGAATGGTGTCTCTAGAAATTGAGGAAGCTCAAACCCCCAGCACCTCAGAATGTGGCCTTCCCTGGAAAGAGTGCAGATTGCTGAGTTAGATGAGGCGTTACCACGGCATAGTGGACAGATACAAGTACAGGGAGAACGCCACAGGAAGATCAGCTGAGCGATGCGCCACAAGCCAAGGAACCCAAAGATGCCAGCCAATCAGCAGCAGCTGGGGCATGGCCTGGACCACACTCTCCCTCGGCCTCAGAATGAACCAACCCGAGACACCTGGACCTTGCACTCCAGGCTCCAGAACTGCCAGGCTAGTTTCTACTGTTTATGCCCCCAATTTGTAGTACAGTAAGCCCTCAATTTTTCAAACTCCATTTAATGGACTTAGGATTTAATGGACAAATTTTCTGGTCCATATGTCATATGTGAAAATTAACACACTGTTCATTTTATTTATTTTTTTAAATATATATTTTATTGATTTTTTACAGAGGAAGGAAGAGGGATAGAGAGCTAGAAACATCGATGAGAGAGGAACATCGACCAGCTGCTTCCTGCACATCCCCTACATGCCCTTGATTGGAATCGAACCCGGGACCTCTCAGTTCGCATGCAGACGCTCTATCCACTTAGCCAAACCAGTTTCGGCTACCCTGTTCATTTTAAAATGCTTTTAACCAACGATTTCTTATAATTAAATTAAGAAGTTATATTTTATTATTAATTCACTGTTGTTTTTTTTTGTTTTTTTTTGGGGGGGGGGGTTGTTAATCCTCACCCAAGGATTTTTTCCCACTGGTTTTTTTTTTTTTTTTTAATTTTTTTACGCCAATTTCGTTTATTGACACTATTTTAAATGTTTGCTTATTGTCTAGCAAACACTATCAGGTTATCAGGTCCTGGGCAAAAACAGAGGAAATTAAGCCTTTGATGGAATAGGTAGCCACCAAAAAAAAAGGGGGGGGGCTATTGGTGTTAACCAGAAAAGCACATGTTGAGACCTCAGCAGAAGACTTAAAGAAGACACCACCATCATGGAATAATCGGACCACGATTCCAGATTTCCTGAGGGTTAGCATCACCAAAGATAGAAGAACTAAATTGTGAAGAAAAGGTATTTTAGGTCTGGGAATACACAAAACCAATTTAATTCTGTCCCACTGATTTTTAGAGTGGGGCGTGGGGGGCGGGGAGGAGAGCATTGCTAAGATAGAGACACATCGCTAGGTTGCCTCCTGCACACACCCTGACAGGGGGCCAGGGACAGACCTGCAGCCCAGGTACATGCCCTTGACCTAAATCAAACCTGCGATACTTTGGTGCGTGGGGACCGCACTCTAACCACTGAGCAACATCAGACGGGGCAATTTGTCAATTTTTTTAACAAACCCACTCGGACTTTCAGCGTTATATAACAGACTTTCAGCTTCAGCATTTAGAAACCCTCTCACCCGAATTAATCTCTTATTTCAAGGTTTTACTGTGCTCTATCGCAGCAGAAAACTAAGAGGGCTGTCCAGAAAGCTTCACAGAAGAGATGCTTTTACTTATTTTTAAATTTGTTTTAATTGATTTTAGAGAAAGGGAGAGGGAGGGGAACATTGATGTGAGAAACTGACAGGCTGCCTCCTATACATGTCCTGACTGAGGATCAACCACTATCTAGGTATGTGCCCTAACCAGAAATCGAACCAAGGACCTCTCAGAACATGGGATAATGCTCCACCAACTGACTCACACCAGCCAGGGCAAGAAACACATTTAGAGCCTGGCCAGTGTGGCTCAGTGGTTGAGTATCAACCTATGAACCAGGAGATCGTGGTTCAATTCCCAGGTTGCGGGTTTGATCCCCAGCTGGGGATATGCAGGAGGTATGTTTCTCATTGATGTTTCTCTCTCCCCCTCCCTTCCTCTCTGAAATCAAATACTATAGATATATACATACATAATTAAAGAGAGAGATGCTGCTAGAGCTAAGCAGGAGCTTCCAGGTGGCTTGGGACAGGTGGCAGTCACTGGGGAACGAACACCTACTGAGCTTTAGAGACAGTAGCACAGTGAGGGAGCGTCAACGGCCCCTTCCTTCACACAGGGTGCCCGGCACCCACTCCGGAGCTCCCCCGGCCTGACTGAACTAGCTGTCTCCAAACCTTCCAGCCCCCTCCTCTCAGCCCCAACTCCAACAGTTCCTGTCTGTGAAGCCTCCCAAGGCCTGAGCTGGCACTTGGCCTCTTGTGTTCCAAGACACCTGTCCTCACCTCCTTTCAGCCATTTTCAAACAAGATCAAATCACTTGTGTAGCTGCTTGTTCCCTCCCGTTTGGGGGCCCATGAAGACAGGGACACAATGTCTAACTCATTTTTTGTAAGCAAGCCCTGGGAGAGAGTTTCACAAATAGTAGTGACTCAACTTTGTTTGTTCTTGAAGTAGGTACCCGATGCAAGGGACACCCTAACTTCTCTGGAACAGCTCCGTGAGGCTCACATCCCTCACCAAAACCCAGTAAATAACCAAGCGAGGTGATGACTGTGTTAACCAACCTGGCTGTGCGAACTGTATCACAGTGCATACACATATCAAATTGTCATGCAATACCCTTTAAATATACTACAGTTTTGTCAATTATACCTCAACTAGAGGCCTGGTGCACAAATTCGTGCACAGGTGGGGTCCCTCGGCCTGGCAATTGGGGGAGAGGGGAAGGGGCCGAGGGAGGTTCTGATGGGGCAATCGGGACCAGCCTGCCTGGGAGACAGGCCACAAAAGATTGGCCATGGGAGTACACTGACTCCCAGGGGGCAGCTCCTGCATTGATTCTGCCCCCTGGTGGTCAGTGTGCATCATAGCAACTGGTCAACCAGTTGTTCCCTCATACAGTCACTTAGGCTTTTATATAGAGAGATATAAGCTCGCCGAAACCAGTTTGGCTCAGTGGATAGAGCGTTGGCTTGGGGACTGAAGGGTCCTGGGTTCGATTCCGGTCAAGGGCACGTACCTTGGTTGCGGGCAGGAGGCAACTGATCGATGATTCTCTCTCATCTATGTTTCTAACTCTCTATCTCCCTTCCTCTCTATAAAAAGTCAATAAAATATATTTTTTTTTAAAAGAGAGAGATTAGCTTAAAAAGGCTTAAAAATAAGTAAAAGTGAAGCCTTTGCTTAAAAAAAGATAAGATTTTTTTAAAATTTATTTTTCAAGTACAGTTGACATACATTATATTAATTTCAGGTGTAAAGTAAAGTGATCAGACATTTATAGACAGTAAGAAGTGATCTCCCGTAAGTCCAGTACCCACTTGGCACCATAGTTATTACCATATTGACTATATTCCCTCGGCTGCACTTTGTATCCCAGTGACTGTACCTCTTTATCCCTTCACCTTTTCACCATCGCACCCCTCCCCCGGCAATCATCAGTTCTCTGTATCCAGGAGTATTTGTTTTGTTCACTTCTTTTGTTTTTTAGATTTCACATCTAAGTGAAATCATATGGTATTTGTCTTTCCCTGAAGGGTAGCAAGACTATAAACAGGCTTAGGGGAGACGACACTTTGGGCTAAGCTGGGAACGGTGCTGCGGACAGTCCACCCCTGTCTGGCGCCTTGGGTGGGAAACAGGCCAGAAATTCATCACAAACGCTCAGAAACCTCAAATTCTAGAGGGGTGCTGTGCCAGTCAATGAACAGGGAGCCAACCCCTTTTCTACCGGCAGGAGGAAGCCCAGCATTGGGTCCCCTCCTGGATAAAGGGAACCCACCACCACCAGCCAGAACCCTCACTGCGCACGTTCCAAGCCGGCTGCCTACTTCTGCAGACAGACGCCCTCGGGTGTTTAGGGTCCTCTGCACAGCTGCAGGCTGACGAAGACGTCCTGCTTGGGATCCTGAGCTCAGTTAAAGCCGTTAATTCCTCTGATCAGATTATTCTATTCCCGTCTCCCCAGATGTCCTGTAACAGATGAAATGGCTCAAAAACCCCCTTTAAAACAGTCCCTGTTTACTATGGGTAAGTACTGATTAGAAACTCATTTTTGTGTGTATGAACTCACTTTTTTCTGCTGATAAGGAAATAGGCGCAAAGCAGTAATAGTGTTGCTAGGTCTGACCTCGGGCTGCCTGGCTCTATGACACCTGCCCGTAAACTCCATTACATGCCATCTCTGGCCATCACATGTCCCAGCAGGCTCAACTTAGAAAAGGGAGCAAGCTCTGGCAGGCAGCTCAGCTGGTTAGAGCGTCATCCATACACCAAGGTGGCAGGCTCAATCCCCAGGAGGGCACACACAAGAATTGCTTAAGTAAGTGGAACAACAAATTCCTCTCTCTCTCTCTCTCTCCCCCCCCCCCTTCACATCTCTAAAAATCAATAAAATTTTCAAAAAGAAAGATGCCTGGCCAGTGTGACTCAGTTAGTTGGGCGTCATCCTGTGAAACAAAGGAGTGCTGTTCAGTTCCCAGTCAGGGACAGGCCGGGCTGAGGGCTTGACCCCCAGTGCAGGGCATGCCAGAGGCAGCGAACCAACAATTCTCTCTCATCATTGATGTTTCTCTCTCTCTTCCTTTGATAACAATATACTAAAAAAGAATATAAATAAAATAAGCCTCACTGAGGTATCACATGAACAGAGTACACAGTATTCTGCATTTCCAGCAGCATGTTGACACAGAGTTTGAAGTTTTATAGTTGAATACTTATTTTTTAATTAAACCTTTATTGTTGAAGTTATTACATATGCATATATCTTAAGTGTTTCCGTAGGTGACTCTCTCCTGACTTCACAGGTGATAAAATGTAGGTTCTAAGAGGCTGCCTTAGCCTGAGGTAGAGACAGCCAGTTAACAAAGACTCAGGTTGTGTTGGGAATGTACAAGGTTAAAAGAACCCCCCGTCTCGCCTCCAAAATGACTGCTCCCACCCGAAGCAGTGATGGGGAGCAGTGACAGGGGGCAGGGACGGGGGGGGGGGGGGGACCAATGTGGGGAGCAGTGATGGGGGCAGGAATGGGGGGGGAAACAGTGTGGGGAGCAGTGACGGGGGCAGGGACAGGGGGGCAGTGTGGGGAGCAGTGATGGGGGCATCTCTTTAAGCCTATGCTGGATCCCCTGCAGCCACCACGCCCCCAAATCACCGGGCGCCTCCTCTGCGCACCAACCAAGCAGGCAGATGCCGCTTCCTCTGGCATCAGGAACGAAGGGCGAGGTTTCCTGCTGACCAACAGGCACTGGCACACTGGCCCTGAGCCTACAGCCCGAGGGTGCGCAGCCTCGCCGCCAGGAGACAGCGGCCTCACCCTCTCTGCAGCCTCACAGCAGCACAGCGTCCACGGAGCAGCTCCACAGTGCGCTCCACTGCGGCCCAGTGGGCGGTGAGGACTAGCGCCTTCTCATCAACGTGATGAAGTTCTCTGTCAAAGTTTAAATGTTACCCCTTCATTCTATTTATTGATTTTATTTTTGTCAATCCTCACCTCAGGATGTTTTTCCCATTAATTTTCAGAGGAAGTTGGAGAGGAGAGAGAGGGATAAGGGGGGAGGGAAGGAAGGAGGGAAGGAGGAAGGACACACATATCAACTGGTTGCCTCCCTAACCCAGGATAGAAGCTGCAACCCAGATACATGCTCTTGACGGGGAATCGAACCTGTGATCCTTGGGAGTGTGGGCTGGTGCTCTAACCACTGAGCACACCTTCCAGGACTGAGCCCTTCATTTTAAAAGTAGGAAAACTAAGGCTCGGAGAGGAGAGAAGATGGCAGAGAGCAGCAGACGGAAACAAGGTCCGCACAGGACCACCTCGCAGAGGGAAGGCATGCAATATGCCTGGCGCAGCGGCTGACCACAGGGGGCACGCAGTGTTACCAGGATCACTATAAAATCACGGCTGTCCTCTTAGAGTGGAACCGCCGGAGGGCAGGCTTGTCTGCCTCACTCCCTCCTGCACTCACGGGGCTCAGACGGAGTCCTCAGGAAGCAGGCATTGGGAACAACCAGGACAGGTCACATCCTGGATGGCAATGCCAACTTTGACCAAGAAAAGCCATCACTGCTTCATTCAATCACAGTGACGTCTGACCGGAGAGGCCCTGGGAGAGAGCGGCTCACGAAACAGACCCACATCTCAAGCTCCAAACTGCGAATGGACAGTCTGTGTGTCAAACTGGGTTTTGTGTTTTGAGTTACCTGGGTTTTGTGTTTCTAAGAATTACGTCAATTCCCAAAGTTGGTAGACAAAGCAAAAGTAGCTTTATCTGTCTCCAATGGGCTAGACTTGGAGACCCAAGCAAGTTCAATTCCCAGAGGCAGGGAAATAAGAAAAGCAATTATAAGTTCAATTATTAGTATTTTACCTTTTCATATATACTTTAAGTAAAACTCCAGTGTTCTAACTGTATCAATACATGCGACACTAATTATGAGATTTCTCGTTTTAATTCAATTCCTAAACCAATATTCTAGTGAAACTGCTGGGACAGACTTGGGTGTGGTTTTGAAAACAACTGGGTGAGGCAAGTAAAGATAAGCCAACTAACCACGTGTTTAGTAGAAATGAACTTTAATGCACCCTAGCCTGTTTCTAGTTCCAAAATCTGTCTGATAACAATGGTTCAGAAAGAATCTGGCTTGGGGCTTCATCAAAATGCCGTTAGCCTCTCAATGCTAACTGGTTCAGTAATGTGCTGATTTAGCCCTAGCTGGTTTGGCTCAGTGGATAGAGCATCGACCTGCAGACTGAATTCCAGTCAAGGGCACATGCCCCAGTTGCAGGCTTTATCCCCAGTGTGAGACATGCAGGAGGCAGCCAATCAATGATTCTCTCTCATCATTGATGTTTCTCTTTCTCTCTCTCCCCATTCCTCTCCGAAATAAATAAATATATTTTTTAAAAAAGAAAGAAAGAAGAAATTGCTAAATGAGAAGTAAATCTAAAGAATGTTTTTGGAGAATATAGTGATAACTAGAGGCCCAGTGCATGAAACTCATGCAAGGCTAGGCCCTCCTACCATCAGCTACCTCACGGCCCCTGCCCACGGGTCATTCCAGAAGGTCATTCCGCTGTCTGGTCTAATTAGCATATTAGCTCTTTATTATATAGGATGACATCCAATTTATGTGGTTAAACAACAGGCTAGACAAAAATACTAACAACATAGTATATAACTTAATCACTGAGTTTAATTAGAGTATTTTAAAATACATTAAAGTATTTTAATGCCCTTGTTTTGTCTGGTACAGGAATGTAACATGTGAATATTAATTTCAGGCTTTGCTATATATGCATGATAAAATATCAAGGCTAACTATGAAAAGAACATAATAGAGTATACACTTCACAAACCAAAAGAGAGGAATACACAAAGAAAAACAAAATAACTTGGTTGTTTAAAAAGGCAAGCATGGAGGGGGAATATGACAAATAGAAAACAAAATGTAAGGTATTAGAAAAAGTACACATTTACCAAAACCACAATAAATGTAACTGTATGAAACTGCCAGTTAGAAGACGGACATTCCCCACTGTAGTAGGCTGAATAATGATCACCAGGATCTCAGTCCTACCCCTGGTGCCTGTGATGCTACTGTTGATGGCAAAGACTTGGAGGACAGTGTGATCAACCTGGATGAGCCAGGTAGGCCCCAAATGCAACCACTAGTGGCCTTACAGAGAGAGGCACAGGCCTGCCTCTCCTATCTCACAGACTAAGAGAGCAGGGCAATGCGACAGGAACAGAAATTGGAGTGTTGCAGCCATAGCCCCAGAGGCCGGCAGCCATCAGAAGCCAGAGAGGCAAGAAACAGGCTCTCCTCCGGAGCCTCCAGAGGAAGGACACCCTGCCAACACCTTGATTTGACTCACTGATACCGATTTTGAACTTCTGGCCTCCAGACTGTGAGAGAGTAATTCCTGTTGTTTTAAAGCACCACGTTTGTAATAATTTGTTGCAGCAGCCTCTATACACATAGCATAAGAACAGAACACATGAAGTCTGAAAATAAATAAGTGAAAATAGGTAACCAACCAAATAAAGCTGGAGTTCTATATGAACATGAAATTAAAAGGCCATGAAAAATAAAAGCATTTCTTTAGGATGAAAAGGCGACTACATAACGACAAAAAGTTAACAAGAAGATGAAAACTATATATGCCTAATAAAATGGTATCTACACATATAAAGCGAAAACTGCTAGAACACAAAGAGAAACTGACAAATCTACCATCATACTGGGAGATTAAAATATTGCTTATTAACAGGCAAAGTAGTTCAACAAATTACTAGTAAGGAAAAAGTGGCAACAATATAATAAGTTAGATCATTAAAAGACCATTAACAGAAAAGTGCACCTCCCTGTTTTTCAAAACAATTAACTTAAAGAATACATATTTTTCTCTAGACTACAAGGAACTTTCGTAAACAAGCACCTCATATCTGGATGAAAATAAAGAAAATCTCAACCAATTCCAGAGGATCAGTAGCATACAAACTATTTCTCCAGTCACAACACGGTTAAATCAATAACAAATATAGACTTTTTTAAACCATACATTCGGAGCTCTGGTCGGGTGGCTTAGTTGGAGCATCCTTCTGTACACCGAAAGGTGGGGCAGGTCCAATTCCCAGTCAGGGTGGTGGGGTCAAGTGTGTGTATGGGTCTCTCACCTCTCTCTCTCTCTCTCTCTCTCTCTGTCTCTGTCTCTCTCTCATCAATAAAAATATATCTTCAGGGTTAAAAGGAAACACATCTGGAAATTTAAAAGCACACTTTTAAATAACTTTTGAGTCAAAGAAACTATTGTAAACATTTAAACTTAACTTTCATAATGATAAAGTTATACTAGTAAAAACTGTTGAGTTCAGTAAGTAGCTACTTTTAGAGAAATGTACAGCCTTAAACACATATTTTTAAAAAAGAATAAGCAATCTTCTTCAGAAAGTTAGAAAAAGAACTCTAAACCACTTAGCAATCAATCACACCCACTATATCTTAATATTTATAAACTTGAGGCCCAGTGCACAAATTTGTGCAGGGGGGGTGGTGTCCCACAGCCCAGCCTGCACCCTCTCCAATCTGGGACTCCTGTCCACTGAGATTGGGCCTAAATGGACAGTCGGACATCTTTCTCACAATCCAGGCCTGCTGATTCCCAACCGCTCACCTGCCTGCCTGACTGACTGCCCCTAACCACTTCTGCCTGCCAGCCTGATCATGCCCGAACCACTCCCCTGTCATCCTAATTGATACCTAACTGCTCCCCTGCTGGCCCGATTGCCCTCAATTGCCCTCCCTTGCCAGTCTGGTCACCACTAACTGCCCTCCCCTGCAGGCCTTGTCCCCCCAATTGTCCTTCCCTGCAGGCCTTGTCCCTCCCACTGCCCTTCTCTACAGGCCTGGTCCCTCCCAACTGCCCTCCCCTGCCAGACATCTTATGGTGGCCATCTTGTGTCCACATGGGGTGGCCATCTTGTGTGTTAGAGTGACAGTCAATTTGCATATTTCCTCTCTATGATATAGGATTCTAATCATAAACAATGATGATGGTCATATTACTAATATAGCTTAGATTATAGCTACAAATGTTTTAATCACTGAGTTTAAGAACACAAACCATATGCCCACTCAGGGAGAAAAAATGTACATGACAAAAGATGTAACTTATGCATCCATTCTTGCAAATGCCATGCAGCCGGAATTTTACTGAGAATAAAAATGATGTTAGTTTTTTTCACAGCACAGTGAAATCTGGGTCAATGGCCTCAAGAGCTGAAATAACATATAAATACCTCAATCTATGAAAAAGTACTGGCAACTTTCCATAGTTGTAGTCAGCAAAGTCTGCACTATCTTTCCGAGAATTCTAACTCTCCCTAGTGCATTATGAAGCAATCAAAATGGAAAAAGATCCACCAAGAAAAATTAAATTATACTTTAAAGAAGAATTGTTAGCTTGATTTTTATAAAGCATAAGAAAAGTAATTGTGGTGAATGGTATGAAATAGCTTAATGATCTGAGCAGCTCTATCTGTCCCTACAGAGAAGGCCCTACCAGGAGCCCCGCACAGTCATCCTCAGGATGGTCCTCTCTGTCTGACCTGAAGAGCCAGGAGCCCTTGAGGGGACACTGTTCTTCGTCTTTGGTTTTCCAATGCTCAGTACACCTGACTCATTGAAAGCCTCTGAGTAAGTTCAATGAATTAGTAAGTCTCTTAAAACGCTATTATTGTCACACATAAACTACAGATAAAGAAAAGCCATCACTTGGCCAAAAACAGAAAAGAAACACTACCCTGAAGAAATCTCCAGCTTTCCTACACAATCCATCAAACACCCAAGGTAGAAAAAAGAGCCCATTATTCAATACAAGAGCCCGGTGCACAAATCCGTGCATGGGTGGAGTCCCTCCAGGTAGCTGCTGGGGTCAGGCTGAAACCCGCAGTCTAACGCCACGCGCAGCTCCCACCTGCCTCTCCCGCTCAACCTGGCCCACTGTGCCTGCCCCGGGAGAGGCTCACTTGTGGACAGTCCCAATCGGGAGAGGCTCACTTGTGGACACAGCAGCAGCAGCAGCAGCAGCGCTCACCAGCCATGAGCCCTGCCACTGGCCCCCTCCTGAGGGGAGTGGCAAGTGGGAACAGGCCAAAACCGGCTCTCCAACGTTCTCCAGGAGATCCCAGATTGTAACAGGGTGCAGGCCAGGCCAAGGGACCTCACCAGTGCACGATTAGAGTGGAGGAGGACCACGGGAGGGTTCTAAGGTGTGTCCAGCCCATCTCGCTCAGTCCAGATCGACTGGACACCAGCAGCAAGCCAACCTGCTGGTGGGAGCATCTGCCCCCTGATGGTCAGTGCATATCATAGCAACTGGTTGACTGGTCAACTGTCTGCCCCCCCCCGGGTGGTCAGTGCAGGTCATAGCAAGCGGTTGAGCAGCCTTAGTATATCATTAGTATATTACGTTTTGATAGGTTGAACAGTTGACCAGTCACCAGTCACTTAGCATATTAGGCTTTTATTATATAGGATCCGGTTGAATGGGTCAGTGACATTCCGAATGGTTATGCTGTTAAGGTACCGTGGCTTCAGTCACTTGGACCATGCTCAGAACATTTAAGATAGTATCGGATGGCGGGGTCACCCAGTTCCCCTAAAGAAGGGCAGATTAACATCACATCCCTTCCAACTGACGGAGACACTCAGTCTTACAGGTACTTACGCACCATGCCTAATCCGCCCTCCTGCCTGAAGCTGGATTAGTGCTATCTCTGGGAGCAAGGATGGCCTGTTAACCATACTCTTGAATCTTGGAAAGTATGGCTTACCCACAAAGCTCTTGCTAAATGGCAAACGTGTAGAGCTGTAACAGACAAAAGTACCTCTGCCCAGAGCTTTGATTTACTTAAAAAACTAGAAGAGACCATGGGAGTAGCTAGTAAACAGCTCTCTGTGGCTCTCTGTGCCTTTCCCTTACCATCTGCTTCTCACTTGTCTGTGCACTGGAAAGGGAGGAAAGGAACATGCACACTGAGAACCTGTGGACCATACATGTTCAAAGTTCTCTCTCCGTGGCCCACCATATGAGCAGTTAGACAAGATCATCATCATCACTACTGCTGTTATGAGAGATGAGAAAAATGAGTTCACAGAATATCATCATCTTAATCCAAGACCACATATTTTGAGCAGCAAATTGGACTTGCATCCTGACACCACATCCTAATACCCAGCACTACACCAACAGCTGACAACTGACTCAGTTCAGTGAGGCAAGCACTCCTAAAGTATTTGCATCTTTATAGCTTTACTGACACATATGCACGTATCATAAAAATAACCCATTTTAAAGAGTACAATTCAGTGGTCTTTAGTATATTCAGAGATATGCAACCACCATCACAATCCAATTTTATAAACATTTTCAATGCCAGAAAGAAACCCCAAACATATTCCCATTTCCCCTCCCCACGCCCCCACCTCCAGCCTCTTTTCTGGCTTCTGTCACTCAGCACATTTTCCAAATTCATCCATGTATAGCATGTATCAAAACTTCATTCTTTATTTTTAAATATATTTTTATTGATTTCAGAGAGAAAGGGAGAGGGAGAGAGATATAGAAACATCAATGATGAAAGAGAATCATTGATTGGCTGCTTTCTGCACGCCCCTTACTGGAGATTAGAGTCCCAACCCGGGCATGTGCCCTTGACCAGAATCAAACCGGGACCCTTCAGTCTGCAGGCCGATTCTCTACCCAGTGAGCCAAACCAGCCAGGGCAGTACTTCATTCTTCAAAGTAACAATATTTCATCGCATGGACACACTACATGTTGTTGATCCATTTGTCAGTTGATGGACAGTTATAGGCTGTTTCCACTTTTCAGCAATATAAAGCATTTGTGTACACGTTTTTGGTGGACATGTGTTTTCTTTTAGCATTTACACTTCCGAAGTATCAGCATACTATTCTCTCTGTTGCATCTTACAGCTGCTTCCCTCTGTGATGGAGAGAGCTGGAGCGGGGAGCCGTGAAGTGACGCTCACCGACTGCTGGGCAGCCTGCTCATTCCCTACCACTACCCACTACACTGCTCTCTGTGAGGATTTCACGCAATAGCGTGCAGATGAGAAAAACCATGTTTCAGGTCACAAGCTTCCTAAATCATTCTCAGCAAGTCAATCCATAGGCAAGTCTAAGGGAAGCCTTTCAGAGTAAGAGAGGAGAGAATGCAATGTTCAGGTTGGCTTCCTCTAAAGGTCCCTCCCATGCTGGCAGGTGCTGTGGAAACACACAGGGAGCCATCACCTACTGCCTCCTGTCCCTGAGAGCAGCCCGGTCCAGAAGTCTGCAGGGGCCTGGGCTCCATCCTCTAACATCAGCCCCCTCCCAGGCCTCATTGCAGAGCTAACGTTATGATGTACAGGGTGTCCCCCCAAAAATGTATACACTTTAATAGCTCATAGCTCAAATTTGAAAATGAAATGTATTTCAGTAAATACTACCTTTATACAAAGTGTGTATATGCATTTTTGGGACAGTATTTGGGGGAAATCTATTGCTATGGTCAACTGTATAATTTCCCAAGCTCCTGAAACAGTTTCTAGGCTTAAAATATTTCTGGTAATAAAATTCAGGAATATGGTCAATGGTTATATTAGGGATATAAAACAGCCATTTACTGACAGCTTACTAGGTACCTTTTATATATTTAATTTGTCTAATTCTCACCATAACCATGAAAATAGGTACTATTGATATTATTACCCCTGTGTTTCCTGTAAACACTGTTAACATACAGTTGGTGGGAATATAAATCGGCATAGCATCTTAGGAGAGTAATGGACATAACTATGAGAACTGAAAGTACAACTACCCTTGGAGCAGGCAACTGCACTTGGGAATATATCTACAGGTGTATTTCACCGAGCCCAAACCTGGAGATGCAAGGACATTAACCAAAACACTTAAAACGGTGAAGACCCGAAAACAAATATTCCTCAATCAGCAGTGATCAGATTACAGGCATCTGTGAAATGCAATGCCTGGGCCTGTCAGAGAGGACAGACAGACTGATGTGTGTAGCAGCGAGCGTCTCCAAGATGCATTCATTCTGGGGGAGAGGATGAGCATCATTAAGCAAAACATTCACTCTTTAGGGAGGTGTAAGTACACCACCACGGCCGTGTGCTCTTAACCTGACTCACAGCTCCCTCACCTGCAAAATGGGATGACAATACTTCCCACATAGTGCCCAATAAACTACCTGTAGCTCTTACTGTAACTTAATGTTTATTTAATTACCATACTAGTACTAATAACAATAATTCTGTCATTAGATGGGTTGCACACGCGCGCGCGCGCGCGCGCGCGCACACACACACACACACACAAATTTTATGCCTTTACTACCCAGTGTCAGCATCAGGCAGGCTCAGGTTTGGAACCTGAGTCTGCTCTACTTCCCAACCAGCTCCCAGCCCACGAGGGTTTCTTTCCCAGGCATTCAGCCCCCAAGACCTGCCCAACAGCAAGCACCTCACCAGGGGGCAGCAAGAAACCATGTGCAGTGAGATGTGTCTCCACTGACCAAAAGTTTTCCCACAGACGCACCCAGATTTGAGCTCTGGTCAAATGGCCCCTCCTTAGAGAAGCTGACCTCACTCCATCTAAAGCAGATCCTTGCTGCCATCCTTCTCTATTCCCCCATCCTGCCTCCATGGACTCACAGCAGTTACTACTCCCTGACAACATAGTAGTCTGTTTTCTTTTTTCTTTTCTTTTCTTTTTTTCTTTTCTTTCTTTCTTTCTTTAATTGATTTTTCAGACAAAGAGGAAGGGAGAGGAATAGAAAGACAAACATTTATGAGAGAGAAACATCATCCATTGCCTGCTTCCTGCACTCCTGCATGCTCCCCACAGGGGATGGAGCCCACACCCCGGTATGTGCCCTGAATGAGAATTGAACCCGTGGCCTCTTGGTCCCTGGCTCAATGCTCAATCACTGCGCTACACTTACTATCTATCTCCCATTCTAGAACATAAGTTCCCGAGTGGGGGGCGGGGGAGATGTGTCTCATTCCTTGCTCTGTCCATTATGCCTACATCAGTATCCAGCAGATACTAGATGCTCAGTAAACACTTACGAAGAGATGGAATTGAGATGCGAGGTTTTTTTTGGTTTTGTTATTTTTTTAAATACTAGTGACTTTTATTTTTTTTTTTTATAAAGTATATTTTATTGATTTTTTTACAGAGAGGAAAGGAGAAAGATAGAGAGCTTGAAACGTCGATGAGAGAGAAACATTGACCAGCTGCCTCTTACACAACCCCTACCGATGTATATGCCCTTGACAGGAATTGAACCTGGGACCTTTCAGTCAGCAGACCGACGCTCTACCACTGAGCTAAACCAGCTTCGGCAAGAGATTCAAGTTTTAAAAAAAAAATCTAAGTCTGCAGAATAGAAACTATGCTTGGGAACTAACCTTGTTTGAAATTACTGTTGTCATTTTCTCCTAGCAGAGTTGAGTCTCAAGATTCTGTTCAGCCAAAAGTTAAGACAACTGTCCTATGGACTCTAGTCCCCGTGTTTAAATGCTACTCTCCAATGTAGAATAAACGCATATGCAGCCTTGTCAAAACATGCTCAGCACTTTTCAGTTAACAGATATAAAAAACCATTTTAAATACTGGTCACAACTGTTTAAAAGGTGGTTTTGGAATAAATAAAGCTCAAAGGCAAACAGACTTAAACTTGTTCCGCTCCATTCCTTCCAACTCAAGTTTCCTGCATGCAAAGGTCGGAATAAGCATTAACTATTAAACAGTTTTGTTAAAGTTTAGAGGAGGATCCAAGATGGCTGCGCCCAGGTAACACCTAGATGCAGCCGCACACAACAATTTCAATAAAATACAACTAAAATATAAAATGGACATTACCCAGAACTACAGGAAAGTCGACTGACTGGAAATCCTACAGCAAGAAGCAAGGAGTAAACCAGAAGAAAGCGCGGAGGAGCTGGAAAAGCCCAAGATACGGAGACGAGGCGCGCGGAGAGGATGGAGCCGGAGAGGAGGGCGGCTGAGTGCCTGGCGGGCGTTCCCTAGCGGGAAGGAGATAAAACTCCGACTGTGCTGGGCCCCATTCTGACTGCTCTGAACCCCAGCTCTAGGCCAGACCCCGGGGACCCAGGCTCACACAGAGGGAGCTGGGCTGCGAGGCGGAACCCGGGGAAGCGGCGAAAGGGGGTCCCCGGCGGCGCGCACAGTGCGCGCAGAGAAGGACAGTCGGCTGTGCTGTGGGAGTGCCTGGCGGGAAGGAGACAGGGGCTCCAGACTGCTCTGAACGCCACCTCCAACTCCACTTCCAACTGAACTGAACCCCAATACCGGGCTCATTGGGGGAGAGCATAGACTGTTTGGCAGCAGGCGAAAATCGAGGGCGCCTTTCTCACAGAGGGGCCAGCAGCGAGCACTGAAGGACCCGCATAGGGCGGGGCTGACGGAAGCCAAGGCTGCAGGCTCCACCCTAAAACTCCGCCCCATCTGTAGCTGCGAAATGCGACAACGAAATAGATCACAAACGAAAGAAATGGAGGACAAAAAGCGGCTGGATATAGAGTTCAAATCTACGCTTATAAGGTCTTTCAAGAATTTCCTAAATATATTAAAAAGATGGATAAGACATATGAGGATATGAAAAGAGATCAACTAGAATTAATAAGGAGTCAACAAGAAATGATAAGAGATCAACAAGAAATAAAGAATACATTGTCTGAAATAAAAAATATTATACAGAGTCCTAAAAACAGAATGGAAGATCGCAAGAATCAAGTCAAAGTTTTGGAGCATAAAGAGCCAGAAGACACCCCTCCACAGAAGCTAGAAGGCAAGAGAATCCAGAAAATTGAAGATAATGTAAGAAACCTCTGGGACAATTTCAAGCGAACCAACATCAGAATTATGGGGGTCTCGGAAGATGAGAAAGAGCAAGATATCGAAAACATACTGAAAGAAATAGTGACAGAAAACTTCCCCCACCTGGTGAAAGAATTAGATTTACAAGTCCAGGAAGCGCACAGAACTCCAAACAAAAGAAATCCAAAGAGGACCACACCAAGACACATCATAATTAAAATTCCAAGAGCAAAAGACAAAGAAAGAATATTAAAGCAGCAAGAGCAAAGAAGGGAGTTACCTATAAAGGAGCACCTATACGATTGTCAGCTGACTTCTCAACAGAAACCATGCAGGCCAGACGGGAATGGCAAGAAATATTCAAGGTGATGAATAGTAAGAATCTACGGCCAAAGATAATCTATCCAACAAAGCTATCACTCAGAATCGAAGTCAGATAAAGAGCTTCACTAATAAAATAAAAAAAGCTAAAGGAGTTCATCAACACCAAACCAGAATTATATGAATTGCTGAAGGGGGTTCTTTCAGAAGAGAAAGTAAATAAAGATAAAAATTATGAACAACAAATACATAACTATCAACAAGCGAATCCAAAAACCAAGAAAATTTTTTAAAAATCTGATGAACAATATTAACGGTTGAATATAATAGAGTCAGAAGTATGGAAGGGGAGTGAACTGACGATTCTTGGGGAAAAGGGGAGAGGGGGATGTGGGAAAAGACTGAACATAGACTGTGCACCTATGGATGGGGACAATGGGGAGTAGGGAGGGGGCAGAGGGTGGGGTGGGAATCTGGTGGAGGAGAGCATGGTGGGGGGAAAGGAACATTTGTAATAATATGAACAATAAAAACATAAAAAAAATTACAAAAAAAAGTTTTGTTAAAGTTTAATATTGTGCTCTGTTAAAATTCTTAACTATGTTAAGGACCCATGTGATAGCTAGTAGGTACTGATAAACTAAAAAGGTATTAGTATATTTAATTTTCTATGAACCAAATCTTAGATTCAGTTTTTAAAATCTCAGAAGATAGAAAATTCAAAAAGGACATCCCTTCTATTTGCCAACATAACCTGCCAAAGCAATAAAAACAAACAATATCCAGGATTCACAGGGAAGTGGATGTTTGTGTGTAAGTAACTAGACTATCAAGGAGGCTAGGAGTTTATGTTAAATTTTCTTTTTTTAATGTTGCCATTCACCATCTCCAACATAGTGAAAAAAAAATTTTTTTTAATATATTTCTTTATTGATTTCAGAGAGGAAGGGAGAATGAGAGAGATAGAAACAATAATGATGAGAGAGAATCATTGATCAGCTGCAACCCGCAAGCCCCCTTTAGGGGTCAAGCCCAAAACCCAGTCATGTGTCCTTGGCCAGAATCAAACCTGAGATCCTTCAGTCCGCAGGCTGATGCTATATCCACTGAGCCAAGCCAGCCAGGTACACAGTTAAAAAAAAATATATAAAAAATAAAAAATAAAAAATTAATATATTTTATTGATTTTTTTTTACAGAGAGGAAGAGAGAGGGATATAGTTAGAAACATCATGAGAGAGAATCATCGATCAGCTGCCTCCTGCACACCCCCTACTGGGGATGTGCCTGCAACCAAGGTACATGCCCTTGACAGAAATTAAACCTGGGATCTTTCAGTCTGCAAACCAAAACTCTATCCATTGAGCCAAACTGGTTTTGGCCACAGTGAAAAATTTTAAAGTCCTACTGCTAATGTAACAGAACAAAGCTCAAAAATATTTATAGGACTAAATAATTCAGAATCCAACAATGTAAAATTTAGGTGACTTAATTGGTTGAAGGGTCGTCCAGTGTACCAAAGGGGTGGGGGTTCTATCCCCAGTCAGGGTACATACGGGAAACAACCAATTGATGTGTTGTTGTTGTTTTTCTCTCTCTCTCATTAAAAAAAAAGAGAGAGAGAGAGAAATCTATAAACATATCCTTGGATGAGGATTAATAAAATTAAAAAAACATTAAAATTTACAGTGCCTTCCAACCAATAAAATACTACCCAAGAAGCAAAGAGCAGAAAAGTATGACCCATGTTGAGGGGATATATCAATAAAAACCAATTCAGAACTGAAAGAGAAGTTAAAATTAGTGGACAAGGTCATTAAAACAGGACTTCCTTATGTTCAAAATTGTGAGCAGAGACATGGAAAATATAAACATACACACACACAATTGAACATCTAAAGAAGGCTACGACGTGTGAAAGAAAAATCACACTAAACAAGATTAAAGGTCGATTAAACACTGCAGAGGCTTAGTAAATTAGCACAGCAATAGAAACCTCCCAAAGCAGAGCATGCAGAGAAAAGGTGAACAGCATCAGTGTGCTGGGGACAACTCTCCCCGGTCTAACACACGTGGAATAGGAGTCCTCAGAAGAGAGGGCATGGAGAAGGAACAGAAACAAACATGTAAAAAAACAATGACCAAAATTTCCCCAAATTTGATGAACACTATAGACCCACAGATCTAGAAGAGAAGCTCACTGAACCCCAAGCACAAGAAACATGATGAAAATCACTGTACACAAAGGCACATCAAAATAAACTTGTTCAAAATCGGTGAAAGGAAATCTTAAAAGCAGCCTGAAAATATTGATATTTTATATAGAGAAGCAAAGATAAGGAAGACAGATTTTTTTGTAGGAAATTATGCAAGCAGGAAGACAGTAAAGCAACATCTTTAAGTAAAACCTACAGATCTGAGCACCAAGGTTTTGAGTCCCAGTTTTCTGGCACAAATGTGTAATTTTGTGTAGTCGCCTCTGTGGCAACGGCACCTCTGAATTTCAGGCAATACATTGTCTGAAACACTATCATCTCATTTAATCTTCATACAGAGCTCTGAAGCAGAAGAGGAAGGTATTACCATACCCACCGTATAACTGAGGAAGATGAAGCTCACAAAAAGAGAAGTGATTTGCCCAAGGACCTGAGGTGGTGGAAAGGGTGGGACTGAGTGCGGGCACAGGTATAATGCTAAGCAAGGTTAATTCGGCAAAGAAACTTGCACAGCTAGTGCACCTGACCTAACTCCAAGTAGCTCTTTCTATTAAACTACAACTGAAAAATATTAAAGGAAGAACATAAAATATAAAAATTCATTCTATTCTAAGAAAAGTGGATTTCTTAATGAAAAGAAAGAACAGTCTTTATTTCATTTTTATAACGAAGAAGCCCCCCCCCCCCAACAATCACCCTACAACCAATGCAATGGAGTGTTTCAAAAACAGCCTTTCTCCACACAGTTCCTTCATGCAGACTAAGACATGATGTAACTAAAGAAAGTCCACAGGCATTTATTAAACATATTGAGGGTTTTTTTTAAAAGAAAAGAAAGATAGAAAGTCCACAGGCAGACAGACAATTCAATTCAGGAGGCAGGTGTCTAATTTGAACTAATGATAAAATTTGGACTCTGGGCAGAAATCAGCAAATGATGGCCTCCCCAAACCAAACCCACTACCTGTTCTTACAAGGGCCACAAGCTAAGATTAGTTTTTAAAAGTTTTTTTTTTTTTAATGAACCATTAACAATAACATAAGATAGACATGACAATAAACTCAAACTTCAGCATGCATAAGTAACACTTTATTGCATCAGTCCCGCTCAATTATTTACAGATCCTCTATGGCTGCTTCCAGGTAACCACAGCAGAACGAGCAGCTGCAGCACAGATCAGAGAGCCTTCAAAGCCATCTACGAAGGTTTGCCAACTCCTGCTTTAAGAAAGCAGATGGGCCACACTATGCTTAATAATTTAAATTAAAAGAAAAAAAAAGAATTTGCCATGAACACTCATATCTAAGCTTTTAAAAAATTAACTCAAGCCCTAACCGGTTTGGCTCAGTGGATAGCGCATCGGTCTGCGGACTGAAGGGCCCACGGTTTGATTCCAGTCAAGGGCATGTACATTGGTTGCAGGCATATCCCAGGTAGGGGGTGTGCAGGAGGCAGCTAGTGGATGTTTCTCTCTCATCGATGTTTCTAGCTCTCTATCTCTCTCTCTTCCTCTCTGTAAAAAATCAATAAAATATATATATTTTTAAAAAGCACAATGTCTAGCATATAGCAAATATTTAAAAAGATGAAAATTCAAATTGATACACTGACGTTTAGAAATTCTATATTGCCAATTAAAAGCATATCCCTATTTTTCAACAATCACTTAAAGAGAGAGAGGGACAAATCTTAAGGGAAAGTCCCAAGGCACTTAACCAAGACACATGCCCTCACGTGGACAGCAGCCCCACCTTCACAGAATGGTGGGCCTGGGTCCCCTGCAAACCTGGTTAAATGGGGACGACTGTTCTGAGAGCAAAGCCATAAAACAGTGCTTCCTAACCACCTGGCCCAAGGCTGCGTTGAGCGTGCAAGTCCCTAAATCGGAAAAGAGCTAGCTGCTTCCAGGAAGACAACTGTAAATGCTGCACAAACGAGCAAGTCGAAGAATGACAGAAAGTGAGCTTGGAAATCAAGGTAAGAAGTTGGGATTTTGCCGAAACCGGTTCAGCCCAGTGGAGAGAGCGTCAGCCTGCGGACTGAAAGGTCCCAGGTTCGATTCTGGCCAAGGGCATGTACCTAGGTGGCGGGCACATACCCAAAGAGGGTGTGTAGGAGGCAGCTGGTCGATGTTTCTCTCTCATTGATGTTTCTATCTCTCTATCCTTCTCCCTTCCTCTCTGTAAAAACTCAATAAAATAAAAATAAAAGAAGTTGGGATTTTGTTCTAAGTATAATATAATACAATGGGAAGTCACTGGGGTTTTTTGGTTTGTTTGCAAAATTTATTATTTTATTCTGAGTACATAATCCAGTTACATGTATCAAAATTTGAAAAGTATAAAGGTTATAATACAGTGAAAAGTATGTCTCCCTCCTACCCTTGTCCAACAGCCACACAGTTCCCTAGAGGCCACCACTTTATTAGTCTTAGAAGGGTTTTAGCAAGGCAGAACATGGCCTAATTCATATTTTATGTAAGTCGCTCTGGCTGACAGGTAGAAAGCAGGTAGAAAGAAAGGACTGGGGCGGTGGGGGAGAGCAGCAGGAGGCTGCTATGATAACATGAGAGAGATGATGGCTGCTGGGAGCCTTCAGTGAAAGACAGACTATTGCAACCGAGTCAGGTTTTCTGAAGGCAGAATTCACAAAACGAATGTTAACAAGACAGCATTAATGATAACAGCTATAGGCACTCTTTTTCACACACTTAGAACTACAGGTCTAATATTTAAGACTTTAAACCTTAAACAGTCAGTTTAGATAATGAGTGAGAGAACAATGAGTAATAACAGAAAAAAAGATTACTAAAATGTGATGTTTAACAATTTGATTAATAATAACAAACTACTGCCTGGCCGGGTGGCTCAGTTGGTTAGAGCATCATCCCGAAAGTCCTATGTTCTTGAATAAAATACAATACAAGGGAAGGAAGGAAGGAGACATTTGTCTATACAAGAGGCCTGATCACGAAATTCGTGCTAGAGGCCTTCCTTCCCCAGCTGCCCAGGGCCCGGAGGTCAGCTGGGACCTGCCCTTCCACACCAGATGTTTGCACTTCGATCGCCAGCCATGCACGCCTAGGGACCGTACCCATGCACCGGGCCCCTAGTGTTATATAACTCTACTCATATGAGGTACTTAGAATCACAGACACTGAAAGAATTGTGGTTGTTGGAGGCTGGGAGAAGGGAAGAATGAGGAATTACTGTTTAAAACTACAGAATTTCAGTTTTGCAAGAAAGGAGTTATGAGAACGAATGGGTTATGGGGATGACCGTGGTGATGGCTGCACAACAGTGTGAGTATATTTAGTACCACTAAACTGTCTGTATACTTAAAAATGGCTAATATGTTAAATTTTATGTGTATTTTACCAAAGTAAAATTAAAAAAAAAAAAAAACATGGTGAGAAAACATGTAGCGTATGCTACTATCTAACAAAGAGCAAGTATGAACATACCCATAAAATTAAAAGGGTTGGCATCCTACCAAATGGGAGAAAACTTGTGGTCCTGAATAAACGTTTTTCCAAAGAAGACATACAGATGGCCAACAGATGGGACATGAAAGGTGCTCAGGGGACTGCAAATCAAAACCACAATGAGACACCACCTCACACCTATTACAACAGCTATTAATACAGAAATAAGTGTTGGCAAGGCGGTGGAGATAGGGAACCCTTATGCATTGTTGGTGGGGATATAAATGGAAAACAATATGGAAATTCCTTTAAAAACAAACAACTCTATCATAGAACCTCTGGAAATATATGGAAAGAAAATGTAAACTCCAAAGGACACATGCACCCCCACATTCATTGCAGCATCGTGTGTGTGTGTGTGTGTGTGTGTGTGTGTGTGTATACATGTATATGTATGTGTATATGTATATGCATGTATACATATATACCCAGTGACCAGAACAGCAGAACGACCAGAATGACTGGTGGATACGATGTGCACTACAGCAGCCAACCAGCCTGATCCGGGACCTGATCGCCCCCGGCCTGGGCCTCTAGTTTACAGTAGCCAAAACATGAAAGAAACCTACATTGATGGATGGATGGATGCATGCATGGATAAAAAAAACATCACTCACACATACACACATACACACACACACACACACACACACACACACACACACACTCTGGCACATTCCTGAGCCATAAAAAAAAAAGGAAAACCCTGACATTTACAACATGGATAAACCTCTAAGGCATTATGTTAAGTGAAATCAGACAGAGAAAGACAAATACTCTATGATCTCACTAATACGTTGAATCTTCAAACAAAAAAACAAAAACTAAACTCATACATACAGAGAATAGATAAGTGATTGTGTTTTGTTACTTTAAATATACCTTGCTTTATGTTTGCTTAAGAGAGTCTTTTCATATTTTACATAACTATGAGAAAAT